>PVIU01019562.1:0-36095 GCA_004026605.1 Ondatra zibethicus
GTATGACGATGCCTTTCCCTCTCTGTTCCTGTTCTCCAGAGTCTGTGCATGAAGAATGCCGTCTTAAAATGCAATAACTTTCTGTGACACTTTATCATCCCAATAGCAATAAAATGGCCAAATATGGCACTTTTATTTTTTCTGCATAGTAGCTAGGGAAACAAATTCATGGGCACATCTCCTTCTCAGAGAACAAAGCTGACTAAAGGACACTGCTTTCCCTTTTTAATTTCAGTGTTGCCGTTTCGGTTGACTTACTCTTTTCAAGGTCTTCCTTTTTGACCCACATCATCAAAGGACGATGGCCACTGGCTTGGACTGCAAGCATTCTGCTGAGTTAAGTACTGTGCAGGAAAACGTGGATGTTCTCTAAGCATCTCCAGGTAGAATTCGTTATTATGTCTGGGAGGAGTGTGAGGGTTCACACATCCTGCAGTCTTACTTTTAACAGTTCATACAAATAGAAATGACCAGCACTTAGCTCTGGTAATCTCTCTCTCCCTCTCTCTCCCTCTCCCTCTCTCTCTCTCTCTCTCTCTCTCTCTCTCTCTCTCTCACACACACACACACACACACACACACACACACACACACACACACACACATACACTTTCCACAGTTTTTTTTCAGGGAGTGTGCGCTTTCAACTTCTGTATCTTTGAAAGTGTCTTTATTTCTGAGGATATAGGTCAGAGCTTGCTTGGAATACACAAAGTCTTATGTTTAGTATCCAGCCCTGCAAAAGAAAGTGCCCCTTCTCTCCTTTCATCTAGTGGTAACTTAATCAGATATGGGTCATAGTTTGCAGTTATTTTCTATTAGTGCACAGAAGGTGCTATGTGACTCCATTGCCACCTACCACCAATTCTGGTCAGTAAGAAGTCTGCTGAGTGCGAAATTGTCAATCTTTGTAGAATGTGCATTCCTGGCTCAGTTTCTTTTCCTGATGTTGTATTAGGACAAACCTAATGAAAGCAACTTAAGAGAGAATAGTCTTATTTTATCTCAGAATTCATGGTGGGGAATTCAAGGCAATGGGATCTTGAAGCAACTGATAATGCAGTATCCACAGGCAGGAAGGAGGGGACAAATGGATACTTTCTCCATAAGTACCATCTAGGATCCCAATCACGGAATATCGTCCATAGTGGGTGGTTCTCCACACCTTAGCTGACATCCTCAATGGATACGCCCAAAGCATATCTCTCAGGTGATTCTAGGTTCTGTCAAGTTGTCAACACCAACCAGCACAATTCCCTTTCTTGTAGCTTTTAGTGTCACCTATTTTTTTCCTGATACACTGAAATTTCTTTAAGATGTGTTTGGATGTGCAGTGGCTTCCATTTAAATACCTGGATTTAACACACTTTTCAATATATCTGGAAGATTCTTGGTTATCGCCTTTTAAAGTGTTTCTGTCCTGCCTCTTGCTTTATACCACTGTTTTATGTTGTCCCCTGGACATACTTTGTAGTCTGCACAGTTATTCTTCATATCTCTTAAACATTGCTTAATGAAAAAGTACTTTTATCTTTCCACAATGTATTCTGGCTAAATTATCACAATACCTTCCAACTTAGCAATTCTTAGGGGCAGTACTCAGTTTCATCTACCAGTTTAATAAACTTTGGTGACCACAGTTTTAATTTCTAATGTTTGCTTCTCCTTCCCTTCCATCCTCTCCTTCTCTGTTTTTCTTTGTCTCTCCCTCCTTCCCTGTTTCTTTCTGCTGTAACACAGGCTCTTGTGATGGCGCCCACACTGTGTCCAACTCTCGAGTAATACTCCTACTCCAGACCCCTAAGTGCTGAGATTCCAGATGTGTAACCCCCATACCTGGGTCATTTTCTTTATTTTCAAGAAACATTTAAAAACATGTTCCATTGTCATTGCAATCTTCTTCTGTGTCTCCATGTAACTTTGGAAGCAAAGCATTTTTCTTTATTTCTTTCAAGGATATGATTGTTTTAAAATTAGCTCCCATTTCCCCTGGTACTTTCGTTAATGGTTACCCAGGCTTTGATTGTGTAGGACCTCTCATCTCATGTTAGAACTCACTGTGTTCTACTTTGAATCATACATTCATCTTCAGCAAAAGTTCTCTTTTTTTGAGGGGGGGCTGGTGATGATCAACCCAAGGGCCTCCATATGCTAGGCAAGTGCTCTCTCACTGAGCTTTACTAAGTCTGCAGCCCCTACTTTCTCTAATTTATCTAGTAAGGGTTTCAGAACATGATCCTCAGAATCCCCTTTTGGCATGACATCAACACTGTATACTTTTGTGGGTGCTGCAATTAAACTCAATGACTTATGCATATCAGGCAGGTGATCTACTACCGAGTCACCCCATACCGTGACTCATGTTCTTAACATGGATACCTGTGATGGATGCTGAGGGGAACTGCCCAGATTCTCCCTCAGGATTGAAGCTCTTATCCCCAAGTGCCATCTACCTACTGTGCAGAGGTGAGTCCCTGCTCAGAATGTTTCTTCAGCTGATAGGAGCTGCTTGCCCAAGGTTACAGTCCTTCATCAGAGGTGACTGGGATGGAGTGCATGGAGGCTGAATCCCTTTGTTCTGACTCAGGACAGTGACAAAGAGCCACCCTGGACCCAGAGCTCCCTGGGAGTTGGCCTCAGGTTTCTGCTTTAGTTCTGTTCCATCCTCTTATCCATCTTCTTCCACTTACTCCCTTAAAGGTGCTAATTTCAAAATGCCCCCAGTAAGTCTAAAGCACGGACTTCTGAGTCTGTGTCCTGAGGAAACCAATTTAATTTAAGACACTGCCGTGTGGATGGAGGACATGCAGGCCTCCCTCAGGGCCTGGCCCACCTGCTTCCCCATAGCAGACACACAGACATGTCTGTGGAATGACTCCATGCATGAAAACAGACCTTCTTGAATTTGACCTGCTCAATTTTCTCAATCTAAATCACCTTTTCACGTTTTATTAATGTAACTTGGACCATCTAATTTGGACCATCTATGTCTGGGAGATTAATCTTGGGTTAAGGTAAGATAAACCTCTTACAATGCTAAGTTTCCATTTTAATTGACCCATAATGTCGCTCAGATGAGCCTAATGTGTTGACATTTTTGTAATACATTTGAAGATGAATTGCCTGAGTGCATGGTACTCTTGCGGGAGGTGAACACAGACAACAGCATGATCCAAAACAAAGCACAGGCTATAAATTGAAGTTTGGCACCAGGAAGAAATAGCAGCACTGGAAATAGGCAATAAAGACAGCTACCTTTCAAACATCACCGGGGTTGGTCCAGAACGACCCCTTTGCCTCCCTCAAAGCTGACTCCAAGTCTTTGCTGGGCAGGCTTTTCTTGGATTGACAATTAAGATCCTTGTGGCAGTATTCATCTCAGAGGGCCTATTAAACCAAGTGTGCTCTCTGTAAAAGGATGGAAAGTTAGACTGACGGAAAAGCCCACATCTAGAGACTCTGCTGTATGGTGATTGAAGTATTTCATAAATGTGCTGTCAGGTGCCTCTCAGTTTTCTAAGAGAACATTCAAATGACATATTGCCAGGTTTAATTAACAGTAATTAAAATATAAGACTGCCTTGAGTTATTAAGATGACCACCTATGGCTGATGCTGCTGTTTGCCTATCCCGAATCTTGTTTCCCATGTATGTGCTTTCAAATCCTCATTGATTTACCAGCTGTTCCTACCTGTTCCTCAGCTCATAATCTAAGGGCAGATTCAGTTTTTTTTTTTGTATAGGTTTTGATATTCCTATTTCCCTCAGAAGTAACGGTTTTAGATATCCAGATCAAGATAACTGGCTACTACTATTTGGATGAATGACTGCCAAAGGCAGAGCAGGAGGTGTGTTCAAATGGAGATGGAATCAGCAGATAGTTCTTGCATTGCTGGTCCTCAGAGCTGCAAAATGCCAGGTGCAGAGCAGGTAGAGTTGCATGCGGGCCAGAATGCTGTGTGGGCAGCCTCCACCAAAACAGTCAAACTCTGTCTGTTTTGGAGGAAACAATGAGTCAGGCTTCTATTCCAGGACCTAGAGAAATGAAAGGCCCTCATCTGGAGAAATTAGCAGAGGAATGGTCTTCACACGTGCCATTTACGGGCTATCTTGACTCAGCCAAACTATTGTAACAAATACCATAAACTGGCTAGTTTAAAACTAGTAGAAATGTGTTTATAACAAGTCTAGAGGATGGAAAATCTATGATCAAGGCATCAGCAGATTTTGTGTCTAGTATGCCTAATTCCTGTGCTCCCTTGCTGTTTCTCACATGGTGGAAGAAGACAGCGAGCTTTATAGGTAAAGGATAAAGGGTAAAATCCTACTCATGAAGGTTCTACCCTTGGAATGTGGTTGTCCCCAGTGTTCCAGCTTCCCAATATGACCATATTGGCAACTGGGTTTTAATATATCTACTTCGGGGAAAGATGCAGCATTCACATCACAGCAGGACCACAAGTTCATCAGCTTCTTTAAGAAAAAACTATAGCTTAGAACAGGCTGGCAGAACTAGTCACATCTTCCCCTGGTCTGTTAGTGCTTGTCACAGCATGGAAGGACAGCATCAGAAGAATGGACATGGCATAGACTACTGGAGGAGAGAGACATCATGCAAGGGACAGGAGAGGCAATGAAATAAATTCTAATGTGTTTTCTCAGTGAGATTTCAGGAGATGCTGCAGTACTAAAAACAAATGTAGGCCACAGGGAGAAAGGGAATCACCACATGCCAGCAAATTCCTGCTTGGTAAAGATATTCCTGCCAGAGTAGAGGACAGGTTGAAAGAACTGGAAGAAGAATCTAGAACAACTCCATTGTTGCTCCAGAAGTAGAACAACAAAAAGATGTGGGGGTTAGACAATGAAACCCAAAGAGTCAGTGAAGAACCAAGAGACCCAACAGGAGTGGATGCTAATGAAACTATGGGAAACAGGAGTGGATGCTAATGAAACTATGGGAAACAACTTTCCAGAACTGAAGGACACAGTATGCAGATAGAGAATGCACAGCAAGTGTTCGGCACACTGAATAATAATACTCTAAAAACCCCAACTCTATGGAAACCAGTGTGGGGAGTCCTCAGAAAGCTACAGATAAAGACACCATGTAACACAGCTGTTCTATTCCTGGGAATGTATGCAAAGGACTTTATGTTTCATAGACATACTTGTTCATCCATGTTCTTTGATGTTCTATTCGTGACAGCTGAGAGAGATGGGACCAGCCTAGATGCCCAACAGCTGATGACTAGATATGGAAAGTGTAGCATGTTAACATAATGGAATTTGTTAATGTTACAGAGAAATGAAATTCGTAGGTTGAGGGGTGAAAATGAAAAAAAAAAAAACAACACCTGTCGAGTGAAGTAGTCTACACACAGAAAGCAAATGTCACATGTGCTCCCTCATATTCTAGTCATGGCTTTGAATCTCTACTTTTATGTGTTCAGCTTAACGTTCATTTGGGAGGGAGATGATTTAAGGGAAGGAGGAAGTAGACAATAGTGTCTCTTAGTTAGGATCCTATTGCTGTGATGAAACACCATGACCAAAAGCAAGTTAGGGAGGAAAGGGTTTATTTTGTGTATACTTCCACATCACTGTTTATCATTAAAGAAAATCAGGGAAGAGCTCTGGAGGCAGGAGCTGGTACAGAGGTCATGAAGGAGTGCAGCTTACTGGATTGCTGTCCATGGCTCGCTCTATTCGCTTTTCTTTAGCCCTCAAGAGCATCAGCCCATGGATGGCACCACCCATGGTAGGCTGGATCCTCTCGCATCAGTGACTAACTGAGGAAACACATACAGCCTTGGCTACACCGAGATCTTATGGAGGCATTTTCTCAATTGAGATTATTTCCTTTCAGATTATTCTGCTTGTGTTAAGTGGACATAAAGCTAACCAGCATAGGTAACATGAAAGTAGAGAATGGGAGTGTTGGGGTAGAAAGGTTTAAGCAAGGAGGGGGTGAAGGCTTTGGGGGAGATGAGGAGTTAGAGGCAGGGTAATCTAAATGAAGTGGGGATGACACGTCACATGGAAATATACTGTCTTAGTTTCCTACCAGAACTAGATAAGATGCTGCCACTGAAAACAACACACACCTCAGTCTTCCACCCTGATGGTTAGCATTTGCAGTAGTATCAGAAGGTCCTATGCAAGCTACTGAGGCCAGAAGTGCATCAGTGGTATTAGGCAGCAATGAACCCTACAAATTATGATACCAGCTTGCCAAGTAAGTTGTGCCCATTTGAGAAATAGTTGCACGTATAACTGTTATGGGGATAAGCAACTGTTCTCTGACTGGATTTGAACTCCACAAGAGGAACTCTACCCCAGGTACCATAAACCTGTTCAAAATATAATGGCCAGGGAGCTCATAGGCTTTTAGTGAATTCAATTCTGTTGTTCAGCTGAATTGATCTATCATTATGTAAAGTCTTAATCAAAGATTCCTCTCTTTCTAGTGAACTATGGGAAATGCAGAAACTCATGACAATAAGTGTCAGTGGAGTATTTAGTTCTAAACACTGTTTCTTTCGAGGCTCAAGGAACACGGCAGAAGAGGAGCAGAAAGGAAGTAAGAACTGAATGGGACAAAGGCTGCAGGATGTCATCTTCTGGGTAATACACAGTCATTGCTATCGTATGCGCCCAACACCTGGCAAGGAATGCATTGGCGTTGTCCTCACTGCTGAACTATCTGCTACCGACAGACTCGGGGAAAGAGGAGCCTTTCCTTCAGTTGTGTACCCAACTGGTGACTCCACCAAGCGTAGTGGACAGTCTCAATTCAATGGCTAAAGAGATGGCTCTAGGTAATCTAAATGAGACACAAAATCAAACTGATAGTCATGAATCTGGGAAAAGGCAAATTAGAAGGTTGATAGAAGGTAAGAAGAATATGAGACAGAGAGAGAGAAAGAAAGAAAGAGAGTTTGGAAAATATGCGTAACCAGATCATATAGTGTATACATGTAAAACTATCAAAGATTGCACTTAATAACAAAAAAACAACAAACCTCCAAAGTATCTGTTTTGGGTTTTAGTTTGAAATGTTACTATAGATTTGTGTTTTCAATGCTAGGGGGCTGTGAAGCTTTCTGGAAGTAGGGCCTGGTTGACAGAGGTAGGCTGTGAAGGGTGGGGTTTTGAAGTCTGGAGCCTGGTCCTGGTATCTGTCGTGTTCTCTCTGATGCCTGAATCTCTATAATGTGAAGAGCTAGCACGTACACTACCACCACCATGAACTGCCTCATTGTGCCATGTCTTCCCCAATGGGGTGGACAGAGACTCTCTGAAACACTGAGCCAAATGAATCTTCCCTCTTGGGAGATGCTTGTGTTAGGTATTTTGTCGTTAGTGGCACAAAGGTAACTAATACACAGTCCCCTAACATATATATCAGAACACCAAGGATAAAAAGAACAGCTGGAAAGCAAAAACAAGAGAAGTCTAAAATTAAAACAAACTCAAAAAGGGATATTAGAGTGTGCACTCCCAAGTCTTGGTGTGATGGATGACCTTTGGCTCTCTGAGGGGGAAAACATACCAACTTAGGATTCAGTACATAATTAAAGTATCAATATGTAGATCAGCCGAATAAAGACATTATCAAACGCAGAAAGGCCCAGAAGGGACTCTCCAAGGAAACAGGATTTGTCAGAATACTAAATTTCTAGAACAAGTTGAACCAAATGAAAAATAATTAGTTGTGAAAGAAAAATTGACCTGCAGGCAAAAAGCTATACAAGAGAGAACATTTCATCTGGAGAGCAAGGGCCGGGTAGTGAACCAGCTGCACAGCCATCACCATGAAACCATTA
Organism: Ondatra zibethicus; assembly: GCA_004026605.1. Taxonomy (NCBI): domain Eukaryota; kingdom Metazoa; phylum Chordata; class Mammalia; order Rodentia; family Cricetidae; genus Ondatra; species Ondatra zibethicus. The sequence continues at coordinate 7,830 of PVIU01019562.1, forward strand.
TTGGTTTTCAATTTTTAGAGTCTATGTACGGATGAAGCTCAGAAGACTTAATTATCACTGTAGCACAAAATGCAAACATTGTAAATTTAATATTGTAGAAGCTTAAACTCAAGAGATGTTGGGAACTAGAAAGAGACAGAGCCCGACGGGAGGTGGTAGACTGAGGAGTGAAAAGCCACAATGTTTTGACCAAAGAGAAAGATTCAGGCAATTTAACAACCCTGTTCCACTTACTCTCAGCAAGAGTAAAGACAAGGATCCCCCCTTGCAATGAAGGAAGTTTGTGAAAGACGATCCTAGCTTCTTATGCTATTATTAAATCAATGTCTTGTCTTGCTGTCATGAAATCAACAACTTACTACTTCAGTGTTGCATGCTAATGCAGAAGTAAGAACAGGGAGGATAACACCACACACTTGCGAATCAATAAAGCTTCTCAGCACAAGCGTTTTATGTTACGTCCTAGCTTGCTTTCTAGTGCTGTGATAAAACATTCTTCCCAGAAAAAATGTGGAGAGAAAAGGGTTTATTTCAGTTTGTACTTCTGCATCAGAGTCCATCATTGCAGGAAGTCAGAGTCCTTGGGACTCAAGGCAGGAACTAAAGCGGAGGCCATGGAGGAAAAACACTGCTTACTGACTTGATCAATGATTTGCTTAGACTACTTTCTTATGGAACCCAGAACACCCTCCACCACCCCCTGCCCTCCCTGGCCATGTGGTGTGGCACCACCTATGGTGGGCTGGTCTTGCCCTTGTCAATCATTAATAAAGAAAATGCCCCCAAAGCCTTGCCTTGAGACCAATCTAATCAAGACTATGCTTCAATCAAAGATCCTTCTGAACAGAAGATCCTCATTTATGTCAAGTTGACAAAACAAAAAAGCCCAAACCCTAACTAGCACAATACACACACACACACACACACACACACACACACACACACACACACACACACTTAAAATGAAGAGAAGCACCCCTTCATTAAGAATTTACATCACAATTACCTTAATTCACTGTGGCATTGAACAGATCACCATAGTAGCCAATTAATAGCAAACAATTTTGTCAGATGTGTGAGTTTGCTTACATTTAATTGGTAGTGCTTTTTAGCTGTGTGATAGTTAACTGCTTTTTAAATTCATCCATATAACTCAGGAGGGACCCATGTCGCTGCGATGCTACTTTTCTTCTCCCTTTTCTTACCCCCTTCAATTCCTTCCTTCCTCCCTTCCTCTCTCCTTCCCTCCTTCCTTTGTTCCTTTCTACATTCATTTCTTCATTTCTTTCTTCCTGTCTTTCCATAATGAGCTAATGGACCCACCCATGCTAGCTAAGTTTTCTCTTGACTGTTTCCATCACAAATGTAGCAATGCCTTGGCTCAGCATATTTGACGCCAGTGGTTGCCCAAGCTGAAGACAGAGATGATTCCCCCTTTTCCAGCAAGGTCGCTCTGTGGACAGGTGTCTGTAACTGCTTACATCTTTGTACCTCAAAGTGTGAGCCTTGTTCCAGCAGCATCATAATGTCGGCGCAGAAGCTTGGGCCTCAATTCAGGATCCACTGAATCAGAATCTGCCGCCTTCACAAGGTGCTGGGCGATTTCCTGTGAACAGTAAGCTCTCAGTGGAGCTGACCCCCATTTCCTTGGGGCTGTGGAAACCACAAGCATGGCATTAAACACAGGACATCCTCTTGGTGCTCCCAGGTCAGCCCAGATCAAGCATTCCTTCTTTGAGGACTATCAGGCCTGGGCCCTTATGCAGTGTGATGTTCTCTATGCTTCTTGACAGCTCTCTAGTGGCTGAGCACTCCTGCCCAAGCACTTGTTGGACCTTTTTGTTTACACCTTCCTGTATCCCCTCTCTGTAAATCAGAATAGCGATGCCACTTTTCTCAGGGCACTGTCGCGAGGCTAGCACGTATTCATCTGTATAAAGCACGCACTATAGAGTAACATCTCAATAAATGTGATTATAATTACGAGCTATTATCAAAGAGTCCTGGGTGATAACAGCAAGAACAGGCATAGATGTTAATGGTCTCCAGCCTCAGCTGTCGTCTGGTTCATTTCCCTCATCAATAGCTCATTACTTGATTGTCAAGTCCCAGACGCTATAAGCTACACACCATCACACCGAATAATAACAATTACCCCAGGTCTCAAGTGTAAAGCATTACAGAACCAATATCCCTGTAACCCTGAGAGGAGTCTGTCTTCTGAAGATGGCATGGCAAGGGACAAAGCTTTGACATGGGAACATGTCTTTCTCATTCTGTTGGTACAGGATGCTTTGTCCTGGCAGCAGCTGAGCCATCCTGCTGTGTGTCCTGATGTTGCACGAAGCCCTAACAGCCCGTTTCCTTTGTTTGTCTTTGACCCATTTCTTGATGCTTGGCCTATTCCTTAGAGACTTAGGGATGTGTCCATAGAACAAGCTGGTGCACAAATCTCACAGGCTGCACTGGTACTGAATTTTCTCCCCGTTCCCATTTCTCACCCTGAAACTGGAGATATGTTGTTGAAAGCAAGTAACACTCTTGAGACTATGCCAAGGTTACCACTTTCCCAGGACCATGTTCTGTCACATAGACATGCAGACTTCCTGTTAAAGACAGCAAACACATCTTGTCCTGTCTGAGACCCTGAAGAACCTGGGCTTAATGTCCAAGTAGGTTTCCTTTCTGCCGAAATGATTTTTCCTTCTGAATCTAGAAAAGAGAAGACATGGTGTGTATATGGGAGAGTGAAGCACGATTAATAAAAACTCGGGGTCAGACATTGGGGTTCAGCCTGAAGATCTAAAAAGCAAAACAGTCAGCCACTGGCTCTTACCTTGACCTCAGTCTGAAATGGCGATCCTGCCTTCCAGAATCTCAGAATGAGATTGCATTGAGAGCTGTTTCCTCCCGTTTTATAATCCTCTCTTGGGCTGGGATTAAATGCATGCACCACCCGATTTCTATGGCAACTAGTGTGGCTACTGGGATTAAAGGTGCGTGTCATTGTGGTTACTGGGATTAAAGGTGTGTGTTACCATAACCTGGTCTGTAAGGCTGACCAGTGGGACTGTTTTACTCTCAGATCTTCAGGCAGTATTTATTTAGTGAAACACAATTCAAATACCACTACAGGAAAGGGTTTAGGTATAAACATAATCTAGTAATAAGACGGTCCATAGTGTGTGTGAGAGAGATGACATTTTCTAAATACCACAAGGAAACACCCCCAGGTCAAATGGTGAAAAATAAAGGATTGAAAAGAAGCTACCATTATGATGCTCTTACTAGGTGAAGGGTTGAATATGCCAACCAGTGTTATCCTAAACAAGCCATCTTCGGGTGCTACTCCTGGGTAACTTTAGGACCCATCTCCCCTGTTCTTGTTCTGATAGAGAAGGCCATATGCTTGTGCCAGCCCTGCCCTGGGTGAGTTCCTGAGAAGCGAGCACACTCCCTCCAAGAACATTGCCATATGTACAAGAGGCTGCTCCAAGGAGAAGCAAATTTGCACATCCCACTCAAAGGGGAATGGCACGGATAGGTGTTAGGAGCCCCCAGATTTCCTGCTTTGCCTTTGAGGTGCTTTAAGAAGGAACCCCTGACTCATTTCAAAGAATTCAGGAAGTGGGAGATGGTCAGGAGGGGCTGGTCACAAACAGGGGCTTTCTCTTTCATCTGTCAAGTTGGGTTATAGACTGCTTAGCTCCTGCTTATCTTGTCTCAGGAGGTCTGTAGCATGTTTGAGGGGTGGGTCTCTCAGCCTCAGGTGAAGCACAGGTAAATAGCCATTTGAGGAACTTTGTTTCCCCTCAGTAAAATTGAGTCTGCTTTCCCAGCCTCCGTTTTAGCTGTGACTTGGAATCCATTGTACAATTCTTCTGAATTTTGTTTGGAAACATGGCTGCAGAGTATTGGTGTGAACTTGTTCAAAGGACATGCCTGCAGTCTGGGCTTGCCTTGGCCAAGGAAATCAGAAAGCTTTTGGATCAAATGACCATGTACGGGATTAATGTTTAAAAACATTTTTTCCTATATTTTTGAAAATTGGAAAAGCTTTCCCTAGAAATCGGGGCTCTGAATCATCCTGAAGCAGTGTACATTTTTGTGATGTTAGACCTGCTTTATCATAAGAAAGTATTTAGGGCATGTTTGCACGTGTTATTTTTTTCCAGCAGCTAAAATTGAACTGTGAGATTTGTATGAACTTAATTCTGAGCTTCATTTCTCCTGGAGGATTTTAAGAAAAATATCTACAGCCTACAGTACAGTTGGACTTTTAAATTTGTTCATCGATATGTGATAATTGTACACCTTTATGGATTTCAGTCTGATATCTGAACTTGGGTCCATATGCACAGTGATCAGTAGGAACTGGGCTCTATCTCAGCTTGAAAATTTAAACTTTATATTGGGAGCATTCAAAGTCTATTCTCCAGCATTTTTGATATTACAGTAAATTATTAATAATTATAGTCACCTTAGCATGCTATGGAATGATGGAGCTTGCTTTTCCAACAGTGTACTTTTGTGCTCAGAACGTAGGAAAATTGTGGGAAGGAATCCTCAGTCCTGGCTGGCTGGCAAACACAGCAGATTTCCCTGAATCTGCTGAGAGCAGAAGGTCTTTTCCTGGAATTCTGGGTAGGAGTGGCGGTCAGGGACTATGTGGGGCTTTGGTAGAGTTTCTTAGTAAATGGGCAAGAGGGGCACAGAGCCAGGTAGAAATTATGTTTTCTATATTTCATCCTGCTGTGACATCAACTTGTCCCATCCCCTTCTAGTACCCTGCACAGCAGATGGATATGGTGCTATTTGTCTGGTCCACTCTGGGGACGTTAAAAATATTAAACAGCAGAGAAGATACTATCAGAGGAGCATGCTCCCCTTTATTTCTCCCAAAGGACAGATAGTAATGGGTCTCTCTCTTCATCTAAGGAGACAGATGGAGTAGGAAAGCTAAGAGAGGCCAAATTTGAGATCTGGAGAGAATTGCCACAGGGCTCAGAAGATGTAAATTGTTCGAGGGGCACAGGATTGCGGGGAAAGGAAGCAAACGTCTAGAGTCCCCTAGATCCTGATCCACTTACTTTAAGAAGAGTGAGGAGCTCGCTCAGAATGGCTGGGGCGCAGACTGATATGAGATGATGGGACTGTTCAATTCCACACAAGATAATCATCAGGACCAGGGAGTGTGGCTGCCAGGACAAATTTCCTCCGTTGAGGACAAGACAGGCAGCTATTGTGCTTAATAATCCAGCATGGCCGAGCCTACTGGAGGCAGTGAATGGAAGACTCAGGGTAGAGGAAAAACCCTGAAGAGGATTGTGAAGCAAACTCAAAGAGCCTGGTGAGGAACTAAGTGGTGGTCCAAGAAGAAAGCCAGCATGGCTGAGACTTGGAGTGGCATTGCCTTAGGGCTAGGAGGGAATGCACAGAACTGGAAGAATGAGTTCTGTCCTTCCCTTCAAGGTTTTATCTTTGCCTTTTGCCCATGAGGAGAGAGCGCTATTTGCGAGGGAACATTCTTTGCTTGCATGCATTTGCTTGATCAAGTGTTCATGGAGTCTCAGGGCGGGCCTGGCATAAGGAGTTGGGCAAGGCACACTGTGAAGTCAGCTTTGGGACAGAATTGTTCCTCTTCTCCAATAGAGGCAGCCAAAATGCTGTGTCCTTTCTAGACAGCAAAGACACCATCAATGAAAACTAAAAGCGAAAGCAAGAAATGCTGTTGTCCTTTGGAGATCGCCTTCAGGTTCTTCCACTTTAGGCCTCGTTTCTGTGTGCGAGACAATGTCCTTTGTGCATCGATGACAGCATACCTGAGGGGCCTCCAAGTAAGACCACCAGGAGATGCCTAAATGATGAACAAAATCATCAATCAAGGACCACAAAGAAACCCTAGCAAGTAGCATAGTTGCTGAGCAGGAAAAGACTTGCATTTGCTTGCAAGTAGCTCAGACCCAAGGGAGATGGGTGAATCTTTGGAATCACTCGGAGGGACAAAGAGAGACAGTAGGGATCAATACCCACCAACAGCCTGGGTTCTGCTGCCATTGCCAGGACTACTCAGTGACACCTGGCTGGGTTTTTGCCCTGCTGGGACATGGCTGTCTTGCTGCATGGGGAGGGTGATTCCTCCTTTTGACAGTTTCCTGGAATCATTTGGTCTCACGGCTGTCTCTGCCTCCAGCAGGATTTAACAGGCTGGGGAGAGTTGAAGCTCGGCTGCTTTTCTTATAAGTTTTTTTTTCTTTCTTCAGGTGCCAGTGTGCCTTCATCTTTCTAGGATCCTAAGCTGTGACTTCCCTGAAGGCTGATGTCATTGTTCCAGACCCCAGAATAGAAGGCTCACTCTTGACTATCATCTCTCATATCGTCAGCCACTCTCCTCCTTACCAGCCCTTCTGCAACTCCTCCAAACCTTTAACCGTCTTCCTGAGCATCTCACCTTTGTCCTGTGTTCTCCATTTTCATATTTCCTGCTTAGACCACACCATTACGTTGACTGCCTCTATCTACCTGCAGGACCTCAAGCCATTCCTCTCCAGGCTGAAACTTCTTGCCTCAATTTCAGTATACCAATTATTTATTTTTTCCATTGATGGATTTTTGTTTCCTTCAGAAAACAATGGCTGACAATTTCTGCGATGCCTGCCCCTACCCTAAGCAAGGCAGATGTGATCCTTGCTCTCAGGTGTTCCCCAACCTAGCTTTTTCAGCTGTCTGTTAGGTGACTGGGCTTTCTTAGCCTTGTTCCAGTTTGGACTTAACTATGCATTTCACCTGCATTCTCTTATTGGCCAATTTTGCCAGACACTCCTGAGCTCTGGGGTGGCTCAGGGCTGTACACCTCTCTTGTGCATCATCCTCAACATCCTCACCCTCTGTATCATCATCTCATTAGACATTTATATTTATTTTCACATTTGGAGCACAAGAAACAGAAAAGTAAGCAGAGCTTTTGTTTCAAGCACCATTATTTCATTCTAAATGCCATGTTCACTTTTTTTTTATAAGATGTTCAAGGTTCTTTAAAAGAGGCCTTCATTCATTCACATATTTGAATGTATTAATACCAGATCAGGGCAGTAAAAAGAACCACATGCCCTCCCAACGCACTTAATGTCACGGTCAAGAGAATATCCAAATTGCCAACTGTGTAGACAAACAAAACCATTGCTCTTTCCTTTTCTTGCTTCAGGTGGGTCCAGGGCCTTGGGTACTAAGCAAGCATTTCTTACTGAGCTGCATCCTCCATCTGAGAAACAGTTTTAGGAGAGGAACACAGAGGGAAGGAAATGGTGGGCTATATGTTGACATTCTCCGTCATTCTAGACATGACTCTCAACCTCCACAGTAACAAACAGAGAAAACGCTTTTCTAGCAAAACCTCTTAACAATTCTAGGTAGTACTTGAATTTAAGTAAAATGGTTCCTTGGTGACTCCGTGGCAGCCAACAGCATTGACAGCATGTTTTCTGATATAAACTGTTTTACAAAGGACTTGTATCTTTTTACTATAGAGCATTACATTCTGAGCAGAAACCTAATAATGTTTGCAGCAGGGATTTAAGAGGCTCTGTCATGTAGTTTAAAACAACTGTGATCTATTATTTTTAGTACAATGAAAGACCTGGGAGAAGAAATAACATTTTCAATTTGATTTTATAGCCCCCCCCCAAGTTGTGTTCACATTAAATGAGAGTTAGAGATTTGGATTGGGGAAAGAGCAAAGACTTTAGACTCACATGTGTTTGAATGTAGCCATGACTCGGCAAGAAAATACTTTGGGCAAGTGGTTTGCTTGTACACACACATACGTATCCTCTGTCCCCCCTACATTGCAACAAAAGGTAGAATAGAGTCTGATGTGGGAGTCCCTCTGTATGCTGTGAATAGGTTTTGTTACCGTTGGTTAATAAAGAAGTTGCTTTGACCTATAGCAGGGCAGAGTACAACAAGGCAGAAAATCCAAGCAGAGATAGAGGAAAAAAGAAGGTGGAGTAAGGGAGATGCCATGTAGCCACCAAAGGAGAAGGATGCCAGAACCTTGCTTGTAAGCCACAGCCTTGTGGTGATACATAGATTAATAGAAATGCGTTAATTTTAGATGTAAGAGCTAGCTAGAAATACACCTGAGTCACTGAGCAAGCAGTGTTGCAATTAATATAGTTTCTGTGTGATTATTTGGGTCTGGGCAGCTGGGAAACAAAGGCATAGTCTCCATTCATAAGAGCCTGAGACATAGACTGAAATACCAGATAATTTAGGTTATATGTGGCAGAAATGCAACTTAAACCAGCTTAAGTAACACCGATATATAATGGAAAAGTTCAAGAGTAAATTGGATACAGGAATAGCTAGACCCAGGGATTCTGATGTTGCCCTAGGATTCGGTCTTTGTTTTTAGGTTTTGCTGTTGTGGTTTGAATGTTAGTTGTCACTCAATAAGCTTGTGTAGTTGGACTCTTGGTCTCCTGCTGGTGGTGCTCTTTGCAAAGGCTGTGGAGCCTTCTAGAGAGGTGGAGCCTCTCTGGAGGAAGTGGGTCACAGAGGCAGGGCCTTGAAATTTCATGGCCCAGCTCATTTCCTGTTCACTCTCTACTTCTTGACTTCAGGTGCCATGTGAAATGGCTTCCTACTCCTGGTCTCATGTGTGCACTGGGTGATGGACTGTGAGCTGAAACTAACCTTTCTTCCCTCCAGTTAGTTGTTCCTTGTCATGTATTTGGTCATAGCCATGACTTAAGTACTTAGTAGAGTGTCTTCTGTTTGACTTCATTCTTCAAACATTCCCTGTGGCAAGGAGGCTATTTCCCGGAGCAGGTAAATAGAGAACCTCAAGTCTGAATGCTGGTATGCCAGAAGTCAGCAAGAAAATCTGATAAGGGCATACATAGAATGTAGAGTGCTTGAACGGGAGTGACATTTGGGGAAAGTATGAGGGGAAAAGATATTTCATCTCCACCAGAGCCATTCAGAGTAGGAAGCCCCAAGATTGCAATTTCCATCTGATAGATAAAGACATGGAGCTTCTTTTTGCTGCTGTAACATGTTACCATAACTCACTGTGTTAAAGCATCTCAGGCTTGTTATCTGGTTGTTTTGGGGTTCAGAAGAAATCTGAAATGAACCACAATAAGAAAAAACCATCTGTAAACCCAAGTATAGTGAGCAGTTCATGTCCATGATCTCAGCATTTGAGAAACAGAAGTACTGATATGAGTCCAAGACCAGGCTAGGCTACAGCATGAGATATTACCTTAAAAACAGAGACAGCAGTGGAAGGAGGGGAAGGGGGACAGGGAGAAAAAGAGGAAGAGGAAAGAGGAGAAGGAGGAGATGTCGCCAGTGGGTTTACACCCTTTTGGGGGCTCTAAAGGAGAATCTGTCTATTTCAGTCCCAGCCCTTCCCACTTTCAAAGCTACAGCATGGCACTTCATCTCTCTCAGACTCTGACTTCCTGCTTTCCCCCTTTCTTTATAAGGACGGTTACCCTTAGTTGACCCAGGTGACCCAGGGTCATCATCTCCCCATCTCAGGAACCCACCTTGAGTCATATCTGCAAAGTCACTTTTGCCACCACAAGTGTCATATTCTCAAATTCTGAGCATTAGGACCTGGGTGTCTTTGTTGGGGCTTGTTAAGGTTGAAGCTCCCTGCACCTTAGGTGGCTCAGCTATGACTTGAACTGAGGCCATTAGTTCTGGGGTAGGAAATGTAGATTTATTACAAAGTATGCTCTGCGGCCTCAGCCAGGCACCTCAAAGCCTCTGTCTTCATGTATAAAATGGAGATATTATATAATCATAAAATGAAAGCTTGCCTTAAAAGGCTTGTTATAGTGCCTGGCCTATAGCAGGAAATGAATGATGCTGTGTATCTATTCCCATTCTCTTATTAGTATTTGTGCTTTGAGATGAGGTCACATTATACATCTCAAGATGGCTTTAAGCTCATGGTCTTCCTAGTGGTGCTTCTTGCCTGGCGATTTTCGACAATCTTCAAACTGCCCTCTTGGGAATTTTGTTCAGGGAGACCTAAGGAAGACTGAATAGTGTGTGTGGGTAGGTGGAGCTCTGGGCTCTGACGCTGCTATGTGATTGCAAAGAACTGAATTTTCTCTAGACTTCAGCTCTCTTACAAATGAAAGCAGTAGGTTCTTTCCCTCCGGAATTAAACAGAAAATCTTGTGGTCAACCTCAACAGCTATAACCTTCTTTCCCTGACATGTTTCTTCTACCACTTCTCCTGTACCTTACTTTTTCCTATCATTCTTCTCTCTTTTAAGAGAAATAGAATGTTTTCCAGGGCTTTTGGGGTCGTTTGCACTCTCCTTCCTTAACTGTTGCAGTACCCAGTACCCATCAACTCATCTAAGTGGTAGTCCTGCAATCTAAATGTTTACGGTCCCATCTGACCATCCCTAGTCTTCCTTCACCAATAAAAACCCCAGAATAACTGTGGAGATGCCACAAGATCCCTCATCTCTGCCTGTGGTTCAGAGAAGGGACCTGGGACATCTTAGAAGAACCTCTGCAGCTCCAGGGGCAGGGAACTTTGTAAGGTGCCCTAGAGCATCTTCCTACCAAGCAGGGCCCTATCCATTGAGTAGGCTGATGCTGACGCTGATGTCCTCATTCCCTTTCATACACTGGTGGCTTTCAGCCTGATACTGAAAGTGCAATATAGTCGTAAGTAATGATGTCTTATTGGAGTGTAAAGATTTTCCCATTTTGCAGCTTTATCCTGAATTTCAAGTGTTTTGCAATTCACTTATTTTAGAGAGACCTAGTGGCCAAACATTTCCTGTAAATAACTGGTGCCGTCCTCCTCCTTGTCTGTGAGAAGAGAGATGGGGTATGCCACCTCAGGTACAGGCCAGGCAGAGAAAGTTTCAGACCTTGTCATTGTAAGGATGAGACAACCTCTTGCCTTCCACATGGTGGATCCATGGTCAGGAGCACTGTTGGCTTCTGTTTGCTACATCTATTCAATTAATACTGCCTGAGGTGTTAGACAATCACAGAGCTCTTAGATTTTTGCTTTAGGACTCTGAAAATCTTTAAGCTAAAACAGAGGCCAGCAATAGAAGATCTTTAAGCAGGGGTTAATAGAGGTGTCTGTTCTCATCACTAACAAATACTTATTATGTGAGCTATGCTCTGCTAAGTGCTTGTCCCAGGTTATCTTCATTAAGCAGTCTTATGAAATTGTTGCGAGGCTGTGTGGACAGACAGATCTGATGCTGATTTGGAACTTTTCCCCATCTAGCACCAAGTCCTATTTTGAACATATTCATGGAAAATGAATCACCAAACCTGCTCAAGCAGATTATTTCAGGTGCATGGGTTTCGTGGTAGTTAGTCTCTGTGGTCAGTGTGATGGGACTGAGAAGCACACCTCTGTCAGAACTTGTAAGAGCATTTCTGGAGAGAGTTGACTAGGGCAATGACCCATTGCGAATGTAGCAGCACCATTGCACACGCTATAGGCCTAGAGGAGTGAAATAAAAGAGAAGAAAGGAGGGAAGGAAGGAAGGCAGGCAGCCAACTTAAATGGTTGTTTTTTCCTCTTTTTCCTCTCTCTCTCTCTCTCTCTCTCTCTCTCTCTCTCTCTCGCTGTGTGTGTGTGTGTGTGTGTGTGTGTGTGTCTATTTCTGTCCCACTCTCTCTGTTGCTGTGTGTTTCTGTCTCTGGGCATTGTGTCATGAGATGCTGTGGTGCTGTGCTCTAATAGGCCTCTTCCATCATGAGGAAACAATGAACCCAAACAATCCTTCCTCCTTCATGCTGTCTTCCTCAAGCGCTGTCACAGCGACTAAAGGTCTGACGTACACAGAAGGACTCATCCTTTGTTGCGGTAGCTCACTCATGACCAGAGCGGCACAGAGGACTGCTGGAGAGTGCTTGGCAGGGTCAGTGTTCTGTATGGTGTCAGTATGGGGACAAGCACATTGTAGGGCTTTCCGGCTTAGCTGTTCTCCAGTTGTGTGGCCTTGGGTGGCCGTTTACGCTCCCTCAGCCTCAATTTGCTCTTCTCTTAAAATGTATATAAAATAGGTTCTCACTTCCTGACGTTGTTTGGAGACAGTGGTGTGTGGTAAATACCAACATTTATCATTGAAAGTCTCTGAAGATGGCTCCAAGACCCTCACAGGTTGCTCTATGTCGTCTCTTAGTTGTGCTTTTGAGATGAGGCACAGCATGAAGTGGCCATGTTTACTTCTTTTCTTAAAAAATTTTTATTTATTTTTATTTCATGTGCATTCGTGTTTTGCCTGCATATATGGTCTCTGTGAAGAAGGTCTTGGATTCCCTGAAACTGGAGTCAACAGGCAGCAATGAGCTGCCATGTGGGTGCTGGGAATTGAACCCAGGTCCTCTGGAAGAATTGCTGAGTCATCTCTCCAGACCCACTTCTTTCTCCAGTCCTTTCTCATGCACCAGTTGGAAAGGTTGTGGTGGTAGAGGGTGACTAAGCCCCTGGGTTTCTCTGGGTTTTCAAGCATTGTCTCTAGCACAGGAATCTGCATGTGGCAGCTTAAATGAAAATTACCCCCTAGGCCCATAGGCTCATATTTAAAGGACAATATTAAAAGATGTGGCCTAGTTGGAGTAGGTGTGGCTTTGTTGGAGGAAGTGTGTTATTGGAGTGTGGGCTTTGAGGTCTCAGATGCTCAAGCCAGGCCCAGTGTCTCACTCTCTTCTGCCCACCAAACCAAATGTAGAACTTTCTTCTCATTGACAGGGTTTCAGACGATTTCTTTGAAAATACAAACAGCCTCCTTTGGGAACATCTATACTTGCTATTCCTTCTATTGTGTCTCCAGCATCCTTGTGAAACCTTACCCTACTGCAGTGTTATTGATAGGCAACACATAGAAAAAGCCACCTCCTACACCATTTCCCCTTTTGCTATTTAAACGAAAAAGAAAGGCTTTCACTTTAACATAGTAAAATTATATATAACAAAAACAGTTATCAAGCAAGAATTACAGTTACAATATTTATATCTATTTTATCTTTTATCATAACAAAGGAAATCTATAACTATAACTATGCCAGTGTCCTAAACAGCTAGCCGGCAGCAGGTATCAAGTCTGCTGGCACTTTGATCATGGGTTTCTCAGTCTCCGGAACTCTGAGCAATGCAGTTTAACTGTGTATAAACCACATGAAGTCTTTTTTTTACAGCAACCAGAACAGACCAAGTCAGAATTCTATTCCTTCATGTTGTTTTCCAAATGTCTCATTGTCTGGGTTGGACCAGAATGTTACTTCCTCACCCCACAGAAAGGCTTCCCTTAGATCTTGGAACTGTGAGCCACTACTCTGAAGTTATTCTGCCACTTCTAGGTGGCAGGAGAAATTTGCCAGTCATCCATTTATTGAGATCATCACTTGGTACCAGACATCGGGGATTTTGAGATAAACAATACTGGTCCCTCTTTCCCAAAGGCATTTCTATTTGGTAGTGTAAAGTCAGCTAGTAAATATGCAAGTATCCACACACTGTAATTTATAATATGTGCTTAAGAAGTGCTTATAAGGCCTTGGTGTGGAACCAGTCACACTGGGCTGGATTGTCTCATGTGGCCCACTGATTCTTTCAGGAGTTCCTACCTAAGTGTGTGGCTTGATCAATTCTTAAACAGGGATAGTGGGCAGCACACTTCCTTCTTTATCGCAGATTGCAATTCAGTTTCATTAAAATTATCTTGAGGTACCAGACTGTTTCTTGTCCAATATTAAGCACAATATTCTTGGTGATGGAGAAGGAGGATGGTCTATTAAATCTTTCTTTCCTTGTCCCTCTTGGATTTAAGAAAAAGGAAATGCCTAAAATAACCACCAAAAGCAAGTCTTTATTCAATTAGGGGAGGAAGACAAGAAAAGGAAGAAGGCATTCTGCAGAGAATTAATGCAGACCCCCAGCCCAGCAGAAACCAATGTTATGTTCACGTTGCTGCATCTTCAACATTCTGAACTATCTGTTGAACTTGCTAGAAGGCTGCAAATGGGCCTGATGCTGGGTCACTGAGTGTGCACGTGTCTCTTTAGGGTCATCTAGTCACATGCATTTATTATCAAATATGTCTTGAGAAGCATGAAGACAAGAGAATTGGTGTGGGACAAGCTGAAGAAAGCACAGGTTTGATGACAGTTTAATTCCCTGCATGTAACAATGAGGATGAGTCTTTCAACATAAGGAGAATGTTTTCGTTCTTAAGACTTCACTCCGAAGTGCTCCTTGTTCTCAACTGAGATATGAACTTGCTATGGACTAAATTATGGACTCTCAATATTGATTTCTCAGAATTCTAGACACCAAAGCAATGGAATTTGGAGATGGGGACTTCAGGGGTTAGGTTCTCATACCAGGGTATGAGAAAAGGCACACAGGAATGTGCTCAAAGGAACCGAAGACTTTATACTATGGAGACACCTGCACATGAATGTTTACTGATGCTCTATGCGTAATAGCTCAATCACGGAAACAGCATATGTCCACCAACACATAAATGGATAAAGATAATAAATACAGAAAGGGATTTTATTCACTCGAAAGTAAGAGCAAAATGACAACATTTGCAGGAAAATGGATAGAAATAGACATCATCATATTAAACAAAATAAGCCAGATTCAGAAAGAAAAGCATAGCATATTTTCTTTAATACATGAAATCTCTCAATCTCTCTTACTTTCTTATTTTCTCTCTCTCTCTACTACTACTACTACTACTACTACTACTACTACTACTACTACTACTACACACACACACACACACACACACACATGCGCATGTAGGAATAAGGACTTCTCTGGGTAAAAGAGGCCCTTGACTGAAGATGTCTTTATCAAACTGGACCCCCAGCTCTGAGGTGAGGGGCAGGGCCAGTGGGGCATATCTGCAGCCCCAACACTGGGAAGGTAGAGACAGGCTGATCCCTGGGTCTTACTGGACAGTCAGGCTAGTCAATGATGGACAATGAATTTGTATAAAGAAGAGACACAGGAGGTCTGTCTGTCATGAGAGCACATATGAAGGTGGCCACCTGTGTGGAGTCCTCAGAAGAACTGATGTTTGTGTCCTGCTCGCAGTCTGCGAACCTCCAGAACCATGAGAAGATTGGTCTACTCTATAAACCACATGGTCTTTGGAATTTGTTTATAGTGGCCTGAGCTGAAAAGACAGAGCTCAGGTTGCCAAATGCTTACACGGTATCATGTATACACCAGGCAGTATATAAGTGCTGAGGGACTGGATCAAAGATTTGGCCAATCCCTTTTGGGATCTCACAGTTCAGTAGGAGAGCCTATGAATCAGAACACATCGTCACTTAGCTGATCCTCTTGAACTCAAGTCTTTCCACTCTTTTTAACAGGACAGCATAATGGATCAGTTGAGCCTTCCTAAACACACATTCCAGTGACAAACATCACATCTGTTTGTCACTGGAATATGTGTACATATAGCTAAGCTAAGGCTCTCAAGATGAGGTCTTCTAGATTTAGGGTAGGTGTTAAGTCCAGTGACTGTCACCCTTAGGAAGGAGAGGGAGATTTGAGGGACTCGGATATGCAGAGTTGAGAGCCATAGAGAGACTAAAGGAAAAGGAAGCACTGACAAACCAAGGGACACCAAGGACATCTAGCACCAAAGAGATTCTTGATCAAAATGTCT
Source organism: Ondatra zibethicus (assembly GCA_004026605.1). Classification (NCBI taxonomy): domain Eukaryota; kingdom Metazoa; phylum Chordata; class Mammalia; order Rodentia; family Cricetidae; genus Ondatra; species Ondatra zibethicus. The sequence continues at coordinate 23,522 of PVIU01019562.1, forward strand.
CATTGGCACCAACATTGTGGTCCAGGGTGGAAGCCTCAAGCCCAAACCCTTGTTTCCCAGTGGGGTGGCACTGTTTTAAGATGCTTGAGGAACCTCGGGAGTGTGAAGTAGGTTCCAGGGAGGTTCTTTAAGAATAATTTAGACTCCGAGCTCTTCCTGCCTCTTCTTTTAGTAATGGTCTGCCCTGATGTAAACAGCCTTTGCCACATCCTTCTAGGGCCATGCCTTCCCTACCATGGTGGACTGAACTCTCTGAAACTGATCTGGAATACATCGTTTCATCCCTAATTTGCTTCTGTGAGGCTTTCTGTCAAAGTGACGCAAAACTAACAAGTACCACTGCCAGCACTTTGCAGGCCAAAAGAGGGGGAATAATTTTCTGTTGATTAAGGCACTAGCTTTTCGGCACCATCCTATAGCAAACTCATCTCAGGGTGACACTGCCCTGCTCTGCCTGCTGAGCTCCGCCAGCTGGTGTGCCTCTTGGAGCTGCTTCCCACAGCCTCAGTGCTTGGCTGTTTTGTTTAGTGAGATCCATTGCTTTTGCTCTCAACATAATGAGGCCAGCCATAATGGTTTCTTTTGTAATTAAGCAATTTCATTAACATTATACAAACCAACTAAGTATAAATATAAAAAAAGGGAAGAGCTGTATCTTGAAACCTAATTGCACATTCAGATTACAGGGGTTTCTGATTCGGTAGAGGCTGGAAAGACAAACATTACATACTGTCATTAAGAGATTTCTGTCCTATAATATTTTGTTCTTGGATTATTTCTCAAATATGTCTTTAGTGCCCAGTGTACTTCCTGAGCACCTGTAGGCGTTGTCTTCCAAGTGTGGTTTGTATTGGGGGTAGAGTGTAATTTCCAATCTTTCATTCTGGGGATTGGACCTCATGCATGCAAAACATGTTTCCTGTCACTGAGCAAACTTCCTCACCATAAAAAAGTAGGTGGTTTTATTTTGTGTGTTTTTGAGATAGGGTCCCAGATGGCCCATGCTGGCTTTGGGCTTGCAGGTTGAGGCTAGCCTTGAACTCTGATCCTCCTACCTCTACTTTCTGAGTGCGAGAATTACAGGCATGACCCCCCCCCAGCATGACTTTTTTTGTCCTATGTCAAAATATTGTTGATCAAATATATATTTACTATTCATGCTAAAATAAAGTGTTTGAGGCAGGGATAGTTTTAAATTCAGTTCACTTGCCTGATTAATCTTTTATTGATCCTTACTGTGTCAGATAAGGATTACAATGGTTATGACAGTAAAAACTAGTAAGTGACTCACACTGAATGTATATGGTATGCCAGACATGTTTCTGTGCCCATTTTCTGCTTTCATTCATTGAGTGTTCACTGCAGCTCTATGATGTGACAGAGATGATGTCAATCATTTTGTTACTTAGTGCAAGGCAGAGAGGCAGTGCCTTAGGAGGGTGCCTCCCATGGAGACATCCAAGCACCTTGCAGGGATTTGAGGATTGATCCACTTCTTGATTTTGATGAGCTCTTTTGTATGACCCTAGGATAACTAGAGAGTGACCCGAGCAGAGTGAGTACCTCATGTTCCTGAAAACTAAGGGAAGTAGCATTTACCAAATGATGTCATTGCAATCCTTGTAAAGCTGGGCTGACAAAAGAGCCACTTGTCCCCAGCTCCTTTAGAGACTCCAGGCTATGAACCTGGTCCTGGCTGAACACCAGGGAGTGAAATTTACCTGCAGGGAAGAGGTGGGGCCCTGGCTGCAGATTCTCCTTCTGGGATTAGATTCTGAATCCCCACTGTGTCTAATTGCAACCTGGGTTACACCTCACTCATTCCCTAAATGAGGATAGAAACCTAACAAGATGGCTCACATCTTTGATCCCAGCACTCGGGAGACTGAGGTAGGAAGATCATGAGTTTGAGACTCTAGCCTGGGCTACATGGAGAGTTCTAGGCTAGCCATGACTATGAAACTCTATCTCAAAAATACAAGCCCAAACAAACCACATCACACCAAACCATGTCAAACCAAACCAAACTAAATCAAACCAAACCATCAGCAACGAAAAAACAAAACAAAGCAAAAACAAAACGGGGATAGTAATGTACTTATCGCTACATCAGACGGGGGTTAAGTGAGTTAATATATTATTCTGTGTTAGAGCCTCGCCAGCGGAGGGTGAGCGCTGCAGGGGTGCTAGCTGACTTTCACCCAGTCTCACTCTCTTGCTCTCTCACTCACTCTCTCATCCATTCTACAATTATTTGCTCAGAATCCCTTAAGGGCTGTGGCTCTTAACCTGTGGGTCATGACCCCTTTGGCAAACTTCTACTTCCCAAAATATTTGCATTATGATTCATAACACTAGCAAAATGTATGGTTGGCGGTCATCACAATGGGAGGAGCTATACTGAAGGGTCACAGCATTAGGAAGGTTGAGGACTGCTGATTTAGGGCGAGCCCCGCTGTAGCTGCCTCAGATACGCAATTGAGTGTTACTAATATGTGGGTCACATTCCAAATGTTTCCAAAGTGACCTTCGTCTCAAAGAAACCTTCGGCATTCACAACGGCCCAAGCTGTCAGGAGGAACAGTTTTAAAGATCTACATAAGGAGTTCTTGCAATATTTGGGGACAATTCCTGAAAAGCATCAAAGAAAATAAAAAATCAACCACAATTTTACCACTCATGCATGGCAAGTATTTACATTTTAATGACTTTCCTTGAGGCTTTTTAAGGCATAGTTTTTTGCATAATTATATCCATTCTCTCTGTGCAGTTTTTATCTTTTTTCCAGTTATTATTATATCGTAAGCACTTTCTACATGGTGCAGTCTTTGTGACCATCGCGTCTTATGCCTCCATAATGTTCCATGGAAGGATTGTGGCGTGGATTATTTAACCAAACATTTAAATCCAAGTGTTTTCTTCCTATCGCTTATGCTGCTGCAATATTGATCTTGCAGCACAGTAAGCTCACCCTCCTGCTCTTCCCAAACTGACTCCCAGTGCTTTGGCTTATTTCATTAAGCTGTACACACCAGCGCGTAATTACTGGATCAGAGAATATGCCCGCCTTAAGGCATCTAGGACACACCTACAGTTCTCTTAAAAAGCCTCTGCCAGTTTACACTGGGATCTGCAGCTCAGGAAAATACCCATTTTTGCTCCAATTAGTATGCCTGTTACAGTTTTAAAACACTAGCTAATCTGAGAGGCACTTGATGCTGTTTGTTGTTTCTTTCTGCAGGGCTTTGATTAGCAGAGATATTGAAACATCTCCCGTGCTTGTTAAGCAGCAGCATTTTCTCTTTGTGGAAAGGTCATTTGTGTCCCCTCTCCACTCATCTGTGGATTTCTTTGCTTTTCTTAAAGAGTTGTATTAATTTCAATATATAAATGCAGAGTTCCTTGTTACAGGGGTGCCAATGTGTCTGCCCGTTCGCTGTTTGCCTTTTAAGTTTGATCAAGATTTCTGTGTTCCTAAGATGTATTTTTTTTTTGTAACAACATCTGCCCATCATTCCCTTATTGATGTTTTAATCTTTGTTCGATCTAGGCATTCTTTCTTTCTCTAGAACCTTGATAAATATTCATTTCTAGCTGTTTATAGTTTGTTTATGCTTTGATTTAACAAAAACAACTCTTTGATCTGTCTGGGATTTGTTTCAGTACACGATTTCGAAGGGAGCTCTCCCTTGACTAACCAATTGTCCCAGTGTAATTTTTTGAAAATCTCATTTTCCTTGCATTGTCGCATGTTAAATATTCATCCATACTGAGAAGTTATCCAAACTATCTGCCATGTCAAGTTGAACCATATAGCATAGTTTAAATCTATGCTTTTTCAGAGACTGTCCTTGGATGTTTTGAGCTTACTCCCTGTCTTTCCTCTTCCTGTGAGACTCAGAAGGAAAAGAGAGCAAAGACAAGCCATGGCACCAATGAGATCAGCACTGAGACTGAGAATCGAGTCTGTTCCAGCAGGCCTCACATGCTCTACTCTGATGTTCGCTCCTTGAAGATGGTTTTGCGTTTATCTTTTCTGCATGTGACCCTCACTTCTGAGCCTGCCATTCCACATTTGGAGTGGGCTCCTGGTTAGAAAGGCCCTTCCTAGGGGCAACTTCGTTTTCACCTTCACTGTAGATCTCTTGTGCAACTAGAGTCTGCCCCCTTTCATCCATTTGTCTCTCCCCAGGTCCCGCCTAGTCTCTCCAACTCAAGGAACACCTATGCATTGAGGTGTGCTCTGCTCTCTTTTGATTTTTTTTCCTTCAGAGACAAGGTCTCCTGTATCTCAGTTTGGCATTAAACTCCTATGTGAGCATGGACAACCCAGCTTCACATCCTCTCACTTCCACAGCCTGGGTGCTAGGTGTACAGGTGTGCAATGCTTTTTCTGTCTTTATCCAGTGCTGGGCATCAAACCCAGGGTTTCATGTGTGCTCTGCCAGCTAAGCCAAATCACCAGATCCCTGATCTGGCATATCTGAGGATTTCATAGCTTCCCAATGAGAGACAGATGCTTATATTCCAATCCTTTGGGTGCATTCTTATCTACTTCCTTCTGGGTCTGATGGTTTCCACATTTTTGTTATTTCTAATCTTGTCCATGAAAATTCAGGCCCTTTTTTATACACAGGGATACCAGTTAGATCTAAATCAGTATATGGAAGCCCTCCTAGTGAGTAGGGAGGGGGACCAGGGATCTGTTATAGAAGAAAGCACCTCATGCCATCCCAGTGAAACTTCAGGTAGACAAAACATTAAAGGAGAAAAGTTTAATATACCATAACACTGACCAAGAGGACAATCAGAACATGGGAAATGACGACGGTAGGCAAACTCACACATGCACCCTCAATTAGCTAGAGAAGCTCCTGGGTGCAGATTCCAAAAGGTTCATAATTCATCACAACACACAGTCCCTGTGAACTCTGAGTGGATTGTAACCCTGTGGATTGCTGTCACCAAAGACTCCAGGAGTATTAAATATTCCGGTGGGGGTTCATTCATCCATCAATTCATTCATTCATTCATTGGACAAATACCAGTTCTGTTATAACCATTATTTCCATTCCAGGAATTCATGCTCCATTGTTGAAATCAACCTAGTCTAGTGGAGGAGGCAAGTGTGACCAACTCAATAGTGTCACAAGTGTGACCAACTCAATAGTGTCACACATCACACTATTTCTCCTCTGCTTTTCTCAGCTGTCTGCCTTAATACTTAGCGGTAAAATGTGGGGCTCCATTCTGGTTGTGGTTTGCAGATCATCAAAAGTGCTGCACTCCACACAGGCAGCACTGTTGGAAGCTGTGAGATGGTAGTGTTGTGTGGCTCTTTTATAAATGTGTTTCTGCTCCTCACTGCTGCTTGAGAAAGAATGGCTTTGCACCCACTGGGAATCTGTATTCGAGGTCTTTTGTTAATAAAACAACCAAATGACAGATAACCGCGCAGCAGTTTTCTCCCACATGAGATCAGAGAAACTGGAGGCTTCCAGGGCAGCGCTGGGTTCTTTGCTTACCGCTTTAATATGGTGGTGTGTTTGAGAGTGAAGCATCTTATTTTGTCCCTTTATGGGAATTAAAAGAGAAGGGAACAGGCGAACTTTTTAGAAAGGAGGTTTTAAGATTACAAGTGCTTTATGGACTTTGAGAAAGGTGGGGAATTCTTAATTACAAGCCACCATCTCTTGACTTCTTTACTTGATTCAGTAAGTCTTTGGCCGTAGCCTATTACTGGCTTCCCCCGTCCCCTTTTTCACAGATAGTAAACCTAAAATGAAAAAATTTTAATGAAGCACTCTGGCAGATTCTGAAGATAGAAGAAAGGACCACCATCAGCTTTATATGGATCACAATTCAGTGCAGAGGACAGCTTGTGAGTAGCCAGCCCTAATGGAATAATGCCTAGCATTTGTTAAGCAAATACAGTGCAGGTACTGTGTTAAACACCTCTTGCATCTGCCTTCGTTTAATCCCCACAGCGGCCATATGAAGTGAAGATAACAATGCTGAGAGAGGTTCAAAGGACAAATTGTGCCGAGGTGCTGGAATGGTCCTGGGAGAAGTAAGGAGGAGGACTGGGGAATGAATATGATCAAAACAGATTCTATGCTTGTGGGAAATTCTCAAAGGTTTAATAAAATTGCTATGTTGAAAAGAGCCACGGTGAAGCCAGGCTTATAAGTCAAATGCCCACATGTTCTCCCAACATGTCCATGTGATGGACATATAGATTCATGGGTGTGAATAGTGCATCTAGGGGGCAGGAGAGGGTAGAAAGCAGGCTCCCCTGGCAGGCGGGTTTGTTTTCCTTGGAGGCTTCCACAGTGAGTGAGCTGAGTGATTCAGCAAGATCTAAGTTGATACAAAAATGTGGGAGCCTGGGAAAACTGTCAATCACTTTTCTGGACTTAACTCCATCTTGGTAACTGCCCCATCACTGCCATTGTCCGGGTTGGGAGGGTCACTTGCCTCCACCTTGAAATCCTTTCTCCCCATTAGTTAGTGAGATAGACCCCAAGACTTCAGGCGTCCCTACCTAGCTGGGGTTGGTTTAAGCTCTGTTTTGACTTCTCTGAGGCAATCCTGTTGTGATTCCATGCTGGGTGGTCCTGATGGTGGGCTGGCACTGCCTCTCTTGCTGAGACACTCACACTGGAAAACATACCCCTCATCCCAGCTGTCTCCCAATCCGTAACTCCTCCTCAGCCCACCAGCCTGATCATCAGTTCAGCAGCTTCACCAGGTGCCAGAAAATGGCCTTAATCTCCCCGTTCAACCATGCTACCATCCCCGGGTGCTGATGACAATAGTATTGCTGGGCAGAGGGCATCGAAAGTCTTTTTGAGGGCTGGATTACTGCTCTCCTCCACCTGCAGAAAGGTGAAGAGCTGCCATATCCAAAGGATGTGTGTTCTTGGAGCCAGTGTCCTCCTAGACCTTATTGTTCAGTTTTCTCACTAGATACCTGCAATTCCTTGTCTCAATGGCCCCAAGCACAATTGCATTGCTTTCTACTTCTTCCTGGTTTTATCATCAAGAAGGTTGCCCATGTAGGTGTGTGCCAACTCCTAAAAGCCAGCTGCTCGATGCTGGTATATAGACAGAGCTTGCATCTACAGGCCAAGGCATCTACGAGCTTTCACATTAGACAGTTGCATAGGACAGAGATGGGAATGGGCTGATAGCAAAGGGCTGGCTTTCCTCATATGAGCAAGTCTGAAAACTTTTCAGGAAGACTTGATCTTCTGGGTCTTCACCCATTTGTTTATTGGGAGGGAAACACTTCCTCTATCTGTTCAAGTTCCTATGCTGGGGGCCCTGCAACCTAATTGATGGGTGGTAGATTGGAAAGAAAAAAAAAGGACAAGGTGGTTTGTATAGTGATATTTTATTTGTGTTTTAATCAATAAAGCTTGCCTGAAGATCAGAGTGCAAAGATAACCACATTAGTGATCCATAGAGGTCAGGCAGTGGTGGTACACACCTTTAATCCCAGCAGCCACACTAGTTAGCCATAGAGGCCAGGCAGTGGTGGCACACACCTTTAATCCCAGCAGCCACACTAGTTAGCCATAGAGGCCAGGCAGTGGTGGTGCACGCCTTTAATCCCAGCACTAGAGGGGAATATAAAACAGGAGGAGACAGGAGCTCAGGGCTCAGTCTTCAGTCTGAGGTTTGGTGGAAACCATTGTGGTCAGCAGTCATGCTGAGGATAGAAGTAAGATCTCTCTAGTGATTTGGCTGCTTTGCTTTTCTGATCTTCAGCTTGAACCCCAGTATCTGTCTCTGGGTTTCTGTTACTCATGCTACAGGTCTGATATGCATTCAGGCGTCTTCCACAAGGCATGCACTGAATAGCCTGTGGTAAAAAGGTTAATGTAGTAATTTAAAAAGAAAGGGGTGGGCTTCAGGTTTTAATAAGAAATCGTGGGTGTTCTCAGCTTTCATTGATCTCTCTCTCTCTCTCTCTCTCTCTGTCTGTCTGTCTCTCTCTCTCTCTGTGTGTGTGAGTGTGTGTTGCACATGTATGAATGTATGCACGCACACAGGGAGGCCACATGATAAGCAGCTATCATCCTCAGGATTGCCATCGACCTCCTTTGAGATGGGGTCTGTCTTGGCCTAGAGCTAACTGATTAGGCTGGACTGGCAAACCAGTGGCTCCTGTCTCTGCCTCCCCAGCACCGAGCACTGAGGTTGCAAGTGTGTACCACCATGCCTAGTATTTTGTGTGGGTTCTGGGAACTAAACTCAGCACCTCGCCCTTGCAAGGCAAGCGTTTTACTGACAGCCGTCCTCCCAGTCCTTCCATTGGGATTTTTGATGCTAAGGGGGCGTTTCCAGTACTAAGCGACAGCCTTTTCCTACATGAGAAAACAAGGGCTCTGGAGGAGGCTTTATTTAGGGAGGCTCTGTTTATAAGGTAATATTTCCATAATAGCTCATTGTTGAAATGCTTTCAGTTTAAATTAATTTTCATGTCACCTTTGTGGGCTGTTAATCCCTTCATATATTTATTAAAGAAGGGACTGGCATATATTTTATTTAGTGGTCAATAGCTTGATTTTTCAATTTACAACAATTTAAATGTCTCCATTTTTGCACTTGCTTCAGGCCTTGCAAACGTTAGAGGTGGGCTTGGCTTCCTGGTTAGCTTTCATGAAGGAGATGACCCTGGATGCTTTCATTTTCTGTAAGGAAAAAGTGTTTGATGATGCTGGTGTAGGCACAACCAGAGGATGCCAGGGGGCCAGAGGCACCAGTTGCTAGATTTTGGAGAATTACGCCACTTAAAGCATGAGACATTGTAGATGTTGTTTTGTGGGTATCTAGGAGCTACTCACAGGACAGGGCAAAGATTTACTGCATTGTGTACACAGAAGAAACCAAATAGCAAGTGTGCGGGCCAACCTACCTCTCCAAGATCACCCCTCCCCCTATGCCACAAGCTCAAACATTAAACAGGCATTACACTCAATGAAGCGCCAGCATACATAAATCACATGAATCATGTCTTGTGGAATATTATTGAGTAATGTATCACTCATTTTTCCTAACTCAGTCTTTAGGAAACAGCCCATCTATGCGTCACATATCTACCCCACACAAGCGCACGTACCTGCATGCACATATGTGAGGTAATGCATGTGTTAAGTACTGTAGTTTAGACATTTTGATAATATCAAATGATCATGTTATATATTGTAAATGAGTTAATAATTTCAAAGTTCTGTCTGTTAGATAACAGACATGAAAACTTAGAACCAAGACAAAACACGTGCTCCATGAGAGAGGTTATTCTAGCTGTTTCTGTTTGCTAGGGCTCAGGTTAGGCTGGTCCTCTCCCCAGACTATAATTAGTAGTCATCTAGGGCTGCAGATATTGCAGCTTTCCTAGAAAGGCTCTTCTGCTGAGTTCACCCATGTGTAGGGACCGGTTTCTTGGGATTCTGCACAGAGCTTTTGCTCTTCCTGGACCACTGGCTGGAGAAGGCCCAGAGTTTCCCCCCATGTGTCTTCACAGCGCAGCTCACTGCATAGCAACTGGCTTCAGCAGAGCAAGCCATTAAGAAGAGCCAGAGAGAGAAAGTATGAGCAAGACAGAGTCAGGATCTTTCAGATGCCAGTCTTAGAGGTGACTGGGACGATGTACTCCAGTGTGCCTGCCTCTTTTTTTTTACATGATCTCAGAACCGTGCGCATGATGGAATATGTCATTCCAATGTTACATTATATGGTCAACATAAACATTTTATGTTGCATTATATTTCAATTGTATGGCAAATATATGTAAATCTTGATGGACCTAAAGACGAGATGATTGTGCAGGAAGTGACATAATGGTATAAGCTTTATAGGGTCTACCTAGTACCTACAATTTCACTGAGTCTGTGTGCTGAGGCTAAAGACCACAGAAGTCAGAGATTCAATGCATGAGGAGAATGCGATGCACCATGGTTGACAGGTCAAGAAATATGTCACAAATCAAGGAATATAGGTAGCTTCCAGTGGCTGAGAGTATCCCTCAGAAAATTTGAATAAAGAAAGAGAAACACCAGTCCTCCAGCAGAAGGGGCTAAATTCTGCTGACAATAACAGTTAACTTGGATATGTGTCTCTTCCTCCCCTTGATGGTCTCTGGATAGAACCTAGAATGGCCACCACTTGGGTTTGAGATTCAGGATGCTTAGAAAGCCCAGCTAACCTCTACTGAGGATCCTGGTCAGCGAGATTGTGGAAACAGCAAGATAACCTGCTGTGTTGCTTTAAGCTATGCCGTGTGCTGAGATGTGTCTCATCCACACGCACGTGTTGAAGCCTTCGCTGTATTGTTATACATCGTTTGGAGACAGGGCCTACATGGCCTTGATTAGCATTAAATAATCTAGGGGGCCGGGGTGGGACTGGCCTACAGCACTGACGTTTATGAGAAGACGCACTAGAAAAGCTTTTCCACCTCACCGCACACATGCCAGGAAACAAAAACTACAAGAAGACAGCCCTCACCAATCAGCAAATTAGCAGAATCTTGGCCTTGGAATTCTGGCTTTTAGAAATGTGAGAACTTTTCTGTCTTCCACAACATCTGGTCTCTGGTATTTTGTCACGGCAGCTTGAGAAGACTGCTGTGTGTGGCAATAGCCAGCGGCCTACCTCTTTCACTGTGCTGTGTCCATTGAGAGAATGCCCGTGTCAGGTGAGGGGGTGCACGCTGTCATCCTGCTACTTGTGTGTTTGAGGCTAGCCTGGGGTACATAGCAAGTCCGAGGCCAGCCTGGTCTACATAGATTTTTAAGAACAGCTTGGGCTAAAAGAGCAAGACCATGTCTCAAAACGTGAAACGAAATGAAACACCCCAAACATTAAGTAGAACAGTCATTTCCGAAAGGCTAGGGACGCAAGGCCGAGGCACTAGGAGCAGCAGGCCATTTGGATGTCTTTCTGCCACTGATGAATATTTAGCAAGAGCGAAGTCATTTAGCATTGATGCCAAACATCAAGTAGCTCCCCTGCTTATGAGCACTGAGAATTTGGGGGTAATTAGAATCTGCGAAAGCATCTACTTAATGTGCCTCTGTGGGATTGTTCCCAGGGAAGGTGGGAAGCCTTGGGGTGACTGGCTACTATGTTCAACTGAGTAACTTGCTGCCTGGAAGAATCAGCTGGCTGTGGGCCACTCTTAGCAGGTATGTTGCTTTAAGCAAATTACTTACCTACATATAAAACAGGTGTAAGAAGACTATTTTAAGATAGCCTCATTATAATGATTAAGTGTATTCATGAGTGCAAAAATTGAAGGACTATGCCTGGCACACAGGGGCTTAAGCCATTATTGTTATTATTAGGAAGATCTTCTAAATTAGGTAGACTGCCCAAGATGTGTGTTGATATCTGGTCTTCATTAAAATAAATAGCTTGCATCATTCATGCGTATTATCTTAGTTAATCTGTATCCTTTCCTGGACAGGGAGATCCATATTATTCTTAATTTATGAACAACAGAAGGAAACAGACTGAACCCACTGAGGCTAAAGGAGTCTCATCTATCACTTTGCAATTCCACAGCCAAATTAGGGTTCAACCCTGCCTCCTTCTCCCTTCACTGACGTGGCAGCTCTGAGATGGCCCAGAGAGGTCGGCACCAAGGACCTGATATTGAGTTCCAGAAAAGCTCTTGTTTCTTTGTGAAGACAGCACATCTAGCCCGAGCAGCAGTTGTTCCTCATCTACAATTCCCTGGACACCAGGATAACCGAGCACAATTTAATTTTCACCGGTTTACATTTTTCTCTTTCAATCCTACACTTTAGACAGGAGAGGCCAGGCATACCACATCTGCACACCCGGGAAGGTATGGGGGAGGTGAGAAGGGAGGGGTTGAAGCCCCCAGATCTCCCGCAGCAGGCTGTCCTGCTTTATCACCTACAGTCTGGGGTCTCTATGCCTGAATTTGCATTGCTCTTGGGAGTGGTGAGGCCTGGGTGTAAATTCCCCCAGGCTGGCAGTGACCTGCCCCTCTCCCTCTCTAGCTCTCAGACCTGCTGTGTAGTAAGGAGCTCCCTCTTGCTAAGGCTTTCTGCCACTGGGAAGGGCTATTCCTCCTGAGCATAGCTCAGAGTGTTTCATTTCTATTAGTTCTAGTCTCTGGGTTTCTGGATTTAATGAGGTCTTTACTTTTGTCTTTAAAGAGTGCTCTCTGTCCTGCAGAGTCAAGCTGTTAGGTGGAATTTGAGCTCTGGAGGGAACAGGGATGGAGCCAGGCAGGGCAAAGCCAACCTGCAGGCACTTCAGAGCTGTCTCTCTCTGGCTAGTCCATCTCTGCCTTTTCCTACATCGCCACGCTGGTGTTTCAGAGGCTCCTCACTTACTAGTTGAACCTGCCCCAGTTCCAGAGCAGACTCCCTGGGAGACCTGGAGTTTATTAATAGTCTCCACCCCCGAGGACCAGCAGGGTTGAAAATACATTCACATCCGCAGAGAATAGAGCTAGCACGATGGATAGATGGGGCTCTGGCTGCTTCCTCTGTTCCTCTTCTCAAGCACCATTGCTGATATCAGATGCAAA
>PVIU01019563.1:0-36108 GCA_004026605.1 Ondatra zibethicus
CACACACCAGGGAATGCACACTTCTAAGCAAATAACGGGGAGACTCTATATGAGGATACAAAGCAAGTTTCAACAGAGGAAACCTAAAACGATGTCTTGTATTCTATCTCATCACAATGCAATAGGACTGAAAGCCAATAGCAACAGAAATTACAGAAAATCTACATACTCATAGAGATTAAATAACACACTACTGAATGATGAATGTGTCAATGAAGAAATAAAGGAGATCAAGTATTTCCTTATATTAAATGAAAATGAAGGCATGATGTGAGAAAACAGATAAAATACAATGAAGACAGTACTAAGTGGTTCATTTATAACTCATTTTCCTATCCTAAAAAAGTCATACGAGAGAGGTTGGATGGTGATGGTGCACACCTTTAATCTCAGCACTAGGGAGGCAGAGGTCAGCCTGGTCTAAAGTTGAGTTACAGGGCATCCAGGTGTACACAGAGAAACCATGTCTTGGAAAAAAACAAACCAAACCAAACAAAAAAACAAAAAAACCAAAGACAATAACAACAGCAAAATCACACAAGAGGGATTCCCTTCCTTCCCTCCAAGGTCTTCCCTGTGGAGGTCTCAGAGCATGGCCCATTGAAAACATCCTATTTGATGCTGCTGTTTTCTGTACTGATCAGGAAAACCTTCAAAACACTAACTTTGAAATACATACATACACACACACACACACACACACACACACACACACACACACACACACTCACACACGTGAGCACACTAAGCAAAATATACTTGGTAGTGTTTGCTTAATATGCAGAGACTCCCACCTTCTGTTTGCTCCCCAGCACCATATTAAACCAATGTAGTGACTCAAGTCTTTGCAACCCCAAAACTTGGGAGATAACTGAGGATCACAACTCAAGACCATCGACAGCTACTATGGAGCTCCAGGACGGAAAAACAGAAAAATAAAATAAAAATAAACTCACAAAAGGCCCCTTCTGTTTGGAGAAACAGTCTCGAGCAAAATCAATACAATACCAAAGAGATTACAGAAAACGATAAATCAGGTCGGAAACGAGTGTGCCAGGGCAGACAGGCAGCAATGCTCACCACCCGCGTCCCTTCCCTGCACAGTCCGAACTCCGCGTCTCCAGCCCGTCAGGCTGCATCGTCTGCGGAGGCGGAGGTTCATCGCGGATTCCCCATGACAGGCTGGGGACTGGGATGAAGCAGATTCACAGCAGCCACAGGACAGGAGGGGACTCTCGACTGCTGGCTGCCGGCTGCCGGCGCCGCCTGTGCCAGACTCCACCCCAGAGTCTGCAGCGCAGCGCCAGGGATCGTCCGGTCGGCGGCGCCAGGCTGCACCAACGACTCCAGGAGCCACCGCGCACTCACCATGTCCTGCTCCCGACGCATGCAGAGGTCCTCTCGGAGGGGCCAGCCGTCAGAATAGGTGACACCGACAGAAACCAGCTGTCACACACCTCACAAAAGCTACACGGGATTCAAAAATGGAGCCAGGGGCGGAAACCGCAGAACATTCTTGTTCCTCATTCGACATTTCCAGCAAGGAAGTAACAGCGTCCCTGATTGGGGAATGCTGCTGGACCCACCTTCTTAATCATGAGTAGCAGGACCAACATCCTTTCCGCATCACAGGAAATACAATAGAATAAACATCCGACCGTACCTCAGGAGTAAACCTGAGGGATAATTGCACTGAAGGGGAACACCGTTTGAGATTTTAGCGCACAGACTCGCTTCCCCGTGTACTCAGTGGACTCCTACTTTTATTTCACATAAAATAGTGCACAGATTGGCTCCGGACATCCCAGAATCAGTGCCCTTAAAGAAAACCCGGGACCATACCAGGAAGGGCCCCGGGTCAGTGAAAGCAGAGTACGAAGAACAAGGGCCCAAGGTGCCAACTAAAGAATTTGTCACGATTGCACTTCTTGACTGAGTGCGGGAAAGCAGAATTACCCGGAAGCAATGGTCCACAAAGGATAGCGGGTGGGGCGCGGGCACAGATCTTGAACTGGAGACAAAGACCTTACTTTGCCCAGGTCAAGAAGATAGCCCACAGTATCAATTGTCAATGTATTCTCAGTCCTCCAGATCGCATACTCTGCTTCATAAAGGAAGCCTCACAGAGGAACGTTTCCTAGTGATGAGGGACAGATACCAAATAAGTTAACCCCGGGAGCTTCCTATGAAGCTCCATCTACCTTGAAATCGCTCCTTCAGCACTTTAACATTCATAAGATGGGCAGGGGCTTCCGCAATCATATGAAAGTTTTAACCAACTAAACTATCAAATTCGCAAATACTTCTCTAGGGCTCTATCTACTAAAGTGTGTCATTAAACATGATTGGTTTGCACTGCAATGAGAATCTGGAAAAAATCTGAACAAACAAACAAAAAACCATAGTAGTTAAATAGCACCATAAACCAAATGGACATAATAGACATCTTCCGAACAATCCACTCAAACCGAAAATAATATATATTCTTCTCAGTAGCCAATGGGATGTTTTTATAAAATCAACCACATATTAAGACATAAGTCTCAACAATATAAAGAAATTGTAGTAACAATCAACATTCTATCTGACCACAAAGGATTAAATCTGGATATCTTCAGAAATAGAAACTACAGAAAGTAAATAAATTCACTGAAATTAAACAGCACACTACTGAGTGATAATAATAACAAGAAATAAAAAACTGAAAAACTAAAATTGCATGAAAGTAAAAATACTATACATATATAATATATATGCATGTGTATATATACACACACATGTACATACATATATATTAGCGCTAACAACTGAACTAAAAACCCATGGAACACAATGTGGTCCTAAGAAGAAAGTTTATAGAATTAAGTACCTACACTAAAACATTTCAGATATCTCAAATTAATAACTTAATAATGGACCTGAAGTCCTGATAAAAACAAGCAAAAGTAACACCTGAAAGTGAAATATTGGAAGGCATGATCAAAATTAAAGCTGAAATTAATGACATAGGAACCATAACAATAACAAAAACAATACAAAGAATCAACAAAACGATGATTTCGGTCTTTGAATTCATCAACATGTTTGATAAATTGAACTGTTTAGTTGTTTTTTTTGTTTTGTTTTGCTTTTTTGTGTTTTTTCTAGATAGGGTCTCTCTGTGTAGCACTGGTTGTTCTAAAACTCACTATGTAGAACAAGTTGGCCTCAAACAGTGATCTGCCTCTGCCTCCCAAGTGCTGGGATTACTGGTATGGGTCGTGGCTGTCCAGCTGAACTGCTTAGGTTTTTTTCTTTTGTCTACTTGATACAACCTAGGGTTATCTGGGAAGGGGAAACCTCAATTGAGAAAATTCTTTCAAATGATTTGTTTGTATGTAAACATATGTGTCATATTTGTGATTAATGGTTAATGTGGGAGTTCCCATTCCATTGTGGGGAGTGTCATCCATGTGTAGGTGGTCATGGGAGGTATAGTAAAAAGTAAATAAACGTTAATCTCACAGGAAGACAGCGAGCAGCATTCATTTATTACCCTTGCTTCAGTTTCTGCTTCCGGGTTCTGCCTTGAGTTCTTTCCTTTAAGCTATCTTACTTCCCTTTATGATGGACGATATAAGCTGTAACTGAAATGAACCCTTTCTCCAAAAAGAAAAATAAATACGAAAATGACATATTTGGAACACAAATCTCACATCCGAGATGAGGCTCATCAACAGAATGCAAGATATAAAAGAAAGTATCTCATTCATTGAAGACGCAATAAAAGAAATGAATATGTAGGTCAAAGAAAATGTTAAATCTAAACTCTCTTGGCACAAAATATCCATGGGACCAGATGGAAAACCAGGATAATAAGAGAAAAACCAAGGTCAAGGCACAGAAATAATTTTAAGACACTCAAAGTAGAAGAATTTCTACCCTAAAGAACAGATTCATTTTATCTGAATATTGTGAATTAAAACTGCATATTGTCAAAACCAGAAACAAGACAAAGCTTACACTTTGATTACACCTTCCCTTCTACTCATTTTGAGTGAGATTTTTTTTTCTTTTTCTTTCAAGCATGTTGCCAAGTTACTACTATGAGCTATGATATTTATGTAGGCACTTTCATCGTAGCAGTTTTTGTTCCAGTGGTGGCCCAAAGAAGGTGTCAGACACCCTGAGTTTGAGGCAACAGGCACTTGGGAGACGCGACGCGGTTTCAAGAGCAGCAAACACTCTTTACTACAAAGTCATCTCTCTGAACTCTAGACAAAAGTTTGCCATCAATTCTTTTCTTATTCTTGGCTATCCTGACTTGTGAAAGATGAACTGATAAATTGATCTGAGCAATGAACTGTTGTCTCATCCCTAATCCTTGAGTTTTCTTTTCCAGTCCTATACCAAGTTCCTGTGCACAAACCCATTTGCAGCTGTCTCCTACATTAAAGTCCTGTTTTTCCCATTTTGGCATGAGTTTAGAATGTACAGAGCAAACTGAAGGCAGTATTTTTGTGGAAAAGGCAGGTGAGGAGTACTGAGTAGCCCCGAATAGATTTGAATTGTCAGAAGACCAACTTCCTGAAGTGTATAGGCAATAAGGGTTCATACCAGAACTTCCTTAAAGTGTTTTATTAGATAATGCAGAGAAGACAGAGTGAGAACAGTTCATCACTGAGAGACTTTATTAATAAAAATGGATAAATTGTCCAATGGGAGCATAGTCATAGGCTGCTACCTATGTTGCTTCTTTAGGTTTTGTGGTACAAAGGGAAGCAATGTCAAGTCTATGTTTGTGTGGCTGTGTTCAGAGGGCAACAGGCTTCTTTATTAGGACAACTAGAAACATCAGAAGCACAGAATGGTGAATGTACCTTCTGGATTCCTGAGTAGGAGCACTGGAATACTAGCTACTTTGGGGATATGCAGAGACCCCAACTGAAAGTTCCCCTGGTGTTATTTGGTCCAGGGGATGATAGATTCTGGAACAGCAATGGCCATCCTCAAGTACACCTGAAGTGTGCACCCCACAGGCAGCCTTGAGGCCCATGATTCCTACTTTTCTGTCTAATGAAACTCCTTTCTTACAATTCTCAACACTCTTGCGTGAGTCCTTACCATAAAACTGCACCTATACAGATTTTAAAGATCTGGCAGGTTGAGGATGCTGACTGAGTAAATACTGTGATGTAAAGGGACTTTGCCACTATGGACAACATACTAGTGGATATCCTCCTGGGAAAAGTGACTCTCAATGCCCCCATAGCCATCAGTGCCAATATATATTTAGCTACACTGAAATTCTCCTCCTTTGAATTTTGGGAGTGTGTTTCTCTGTGTGGTCATGGCAGTCCTATAATTAGCTCTGTACTCTGGAGTGGTTTCAAAATCAGGGATCTTCCAGTTTCTGCCTCCAAGGGCTGGGATTAAAGGTGTGGACAACAGTGTCCTGCTAGGGGTGACCTTCTTAAGGACCAAAGACTTTCTTTTCAAATTTTTGACTGACATGATCATAGTGTCAAATTTACAGATGAAGCTCAATACTATAGGAGCACTCTATACTCCAACTGTTACCAAATGATGTGGCATTTGGACATAAACCTAAATATCATTGAAATTAATAATATCATAAATGAACATGATAGCAATCTACATACAGTTTACCAGAACAATAAAGAGTATACATTCTTATGAGAAGGGCAGTTCATCTTTCTTGAAAACTGACCATATATTAGGTCCCAAAGTTACTGTTATCAAATAAAGAAAGACAGAAATAATTTTCATTGTATTTGACCACAATGGAGTCCAGGTAAGTATCTTTAGCAGTAGACAAGAGAATATATACAGACTCAGGGAAATTAAGCACCACACTTCTGAATGACACTTGGGAAAGAAAACATTCAAAGGTCATTAAGAAACCCCACAATCTGCATTTCAGTAAACAACATAGCATCACGTTGCTGGGCCCTAACATCTTCCTCGGGGACTGTGTGAAAAGGCACAGTGTCAAGGTCTCAGACACTGGGAATCAGGTAGAAGGCATGCAACAGAATCATTTATTCAACAACTGGGAAAAACTTACATACTCTTCTAGCACCCAGGTGTTCTGATCCATTGGCAGTCGTCATCACTTGGTCATCTCTCATTGACTAGGCACAATCAGTACCTCTGAAAACACCAGGCAGACTCCTTTTGGCATGCTAGGCCTTAACTTCCTGCATATACACTCATTTTATTTATTACTTGGGTGCTTCCAGGTACCCGAGTTATTTGCTCATACCTTGTGGACCCGGCTACATAAAGGCTCAGCAACTGGACTGTGCCTGTCTTATATTGACCTGCCAAACAAGCTCTTACTTCTCATTGACTACTATCCCTTGAAGAGCATTCATTGATGGAGAGATTCCAGGTTTGGAGGACTAGACAGTAGCTTTTTAATTACAAATAACCAGGCATGAATAATGTCCTGTGGAGGACTGCAAGAAGGATGGCTAAGAGTTATTAAAACCTGAAAAGTCACCTTAGTTGCTGTCTGCTGATGTTGAATCTACTGCATGAGACATTTAAAGAGATTAAAGATTAACACCCCACCAATTAAAGCATATGTGAGTATCCATGAGGGATCCAATAGTCCTTTTATATTATGCCAACTTTTTCAAAAAATGAGTAATCAAAGGCCATAACTTCTGCCCTTAATAAACAAGTGAGAGCAAGAATGAAGGATACATACATTATCCATCTTGGGTTATTCTCTCCTTAGTGGAAGTACGCTGATTCATGCCTGGGTTTACATCTCTTACTGGAACCCATATTGGCGTTTTTATAGTATGAGGAAAAACACAAGCATTCCCTTCTCCCATGGGTTAACAGGGAGCTGGCATCTGCCATTAGATGGAGATAGGGTCTCTCCATCTGGCCAGGGGCATTGGTGTGATCCTCTACAGGGATACACAGTGCTTGTTACCTGGCCTGAGCTCCTTGCCATCAAAACTGAGAAAGTTCATATGGAAAAGGACCTGTGTTAAAGCCAGGTGAGGATCTCTCCTATCCTGTGGTGAGAGAGTCCTGCAACAGCTTCTGAGGAGCTCTGTGGGTCCTCTCCACATTGGCTTATCCATGCGGATTGCAGGTGATGCCAGTGGTATGGGAAAACTTCCAAGAGCCCAGAAAGTCATTGAATTATTGAGAGGTACAGGCAGGGCCATCATGGACCTCAAGGTTATCTAAGACAACTCTATCATCAGTAGTTAAGACAGCACCCATATTCTCCAGGATATCTCTGCCCCAGAGGTTTCTAGGTACCACAGAAATAATAGGGTGCATGGTTTCCTTGTTGCCATCAAGGTCTCTCCAGTGGATGGGATTGGTGGAAACTTTTGAATCTTGCTGGCTTCCTACTCCACTAAAGGGAGGCACAGGTCTAAATTTCCAATGGGGGAAGTGGAGTGCTTCCATTTCTGTTTACATGGTGACATCACACCCATGTTCACCAAGCCTGTGAGAGCTTGTTCAAAAAGTTAGATAGTTAACATTGGCTGTCATGGGAAAATGAGCAATGTCCAATTGATTTTTAGATTAGCAGAGCCTCCTTTTACTGGTGCAGCTGAGGAGTGCCCTTCCTAGAGCATAAAGGGGCAGGTATTCCAGCAGATTGTGATGTGCAATCCTTTGCCCAATGAAATTCCTCATTACATCTTGTGCATCATGTGCTAGGTTTTGCCCTGGGAAAGTCATGCCATAGATGGCCTGGTGTGCTGTATCTCCAGCAAGATCTATCTACTTGAGGAGATGTCAAGAAGGACATCCAGGGAAGTGGTGTGGACAGCAATGGGACTACTGGGGCCAAGATCTCTTGTGGCCAATACCCACTTGTGAAAGTCCTTATTGCAGACTACTGTGACTGCATTATGGGCTGGACATCCCCAAACCATGACTGATGGATAGGATGAACAAAGTTCCTCATCCAGTGAGCATGTCAAGGGTCACTGGAACATTAATTAAGAACTTGAGCTTTCTCTCGATCCTTGTAAGATGATTTTAAGCTAAGAAGCATGACTAGTCCCTGCATAGCATTGAGAACACTATAGCATCCAAAGTAAATCTGTAGTTCAATTGTCCATTGAGTGATGACCTGTCCCTTACTCATGGATTGGCCTTCAAGCCTGTCAGCACCAGGTTTCTAAACTGGCCTTCAGAGCTCTTAACATATGGAGGCAGTGGTACTCTTTAGCATACTTCTGCAATCTTATTCAAAAGCAGGGAAACTTTTTATTGATTTTTTTTTCACATATGTCAATGAGGAAGTAGAGTGGAGAGTAGACCTGGGCCCCACTAGGGAAATGTTAATCAAACAGTTGGTTTGAGGACAAGGCTCTAAAGCAGCTTTATCCATGTCTATCTCGTCCTTAGGAATAATTTTATTACAAACTGACCATGAGTTTAACATTTGAGCCACAAAAGGTGAATTTATGCCATGTAGGAGTATTGCTTCCTGCTGGTGTAACTGGATATCAACATGGAGAAAAATGAAAATAGACCCATATCTATCTCGAGGCACAAAACTCAAGTCCAAATGGATCAAAGACCTCAACTTAAAGCCAGCCACACTGAGCCTTATAGAAGAGAAAGTGGGAAGTACACTAGAACGCATTGGCACAGGGAACCACTTCCCCAGCAGCACAGACACTAAGCGAAACAATTAATAAATGGGACCTCCTGAAACTGAAAGGCTTCTGTAAAGCAAAGGACACACAGTCAACAAGATAAAATGACAGCCTACAGAATGGGAAAAGATCTTCACTAACCACACATCAGAGAGGTCAGGTCTCCAAAATACATAAGGAACTCAAGAAATTGGACACCAAAAGATAACATAATCCAATAAAAAAAATGGAGTACAGACCTAAACAGAGAACTCTCAACAGAGGAATCTAAAATGGCTGAAAGACACTTAAAGACATGTTCAACATCCTTAGTCATCAGAGAAATGCAAATCAAAACAACTCTGAGATTTCATCTTACACTTGTAAGAATAGCCAAGATCAAAAACACTGATGACAACTAATGCTGGAGAGGATGTGGGGAAAAGGGAACACTTCTGCATTGCTGATAGGAATGAAAGCTGGTACAACCCCTATGGATGTCAGTGTGGCGATTTCTCAGAAAATTACGAAACAACCTTCCACAAGACCCAGTAATAGCACTTTTGTGTATATAGCCAAAGGATGCCCAATAGTGCCACAAGGACATGTGCTCAACTATGTCCATAGCAGCTTTGTTTGTCATAGTCAAAATCTGGAAACAATTTAAATGCCCCTCAATGGAAGAATGGATAAGAAAAATGTAGTACATTTACACAATGGAGTACTACACAGGAAAAAAAACCGACAGCTTGAATTTTACTGGAAAATGGATGGAGCTAGAAAACATTATTTTGAGTGAGGTAACCCAGACACAGAAAGACAATTATCACATGTTTAAAACACCTATGAGCAAAGAAGGCCAGCCTACAAACCACATTCCCAGAGAACATAGACAACAATGTAGACACTGAGAGACTTAAATAGATCTAATCTACATGGGAAGTAGAAAGTATAAAAAGACAAGATCTCCTGAGTAAATTGGGAGCATGGGTACCGTGGGGGAGGATTGAAGAGGGGAGGGGAGAGGCAGGGAGGGGAGCCTAAAAAAAGTAGAGCTCAATAAATATCAATAAAAAAAGACTATCGCTTCCTTGAATCTCCTTAAATCTAACATTGGCTCAGGCATCCAATTAGCTCTTTTAGAGCCTTTATCATTTGGCAATTCCTGTAAGGTTACTGGATATATTAAAATTGGGTTTTGGAACCTTAGCCTTTTCTTCTCTAACCGTATAATTCAATGTTGAAATTGGTTCTCCATTAAATTCCTCATCTGTTCATGAATATTTCAATGATTTGTTTTATTAAGTTTTTTCAATGCTTGTATCTTGGTAGTCAAACCAAACAAGTTTTTAAGAGATCAACCAAGATTTGCCAAAACAACATCAAGATTATCATAATGGTAACTAGCAGTATGTTTGTCCAATTTAAGTTGATTATCCCTTCATTTAGATGTTCCATTTTAAAAACATATATTACATAATCATACAGAGACATAACTTTCTCTACTGTAATTTGGCTTTGTATATTTTAACATCAGAAATCTCTCCCTTTTAACTAATTCTTACCTTTAAAATTCCCAATTTTCTCCCCAAATCTGCTACTGATGATGATGAAGATGTGAGGCTTATTGCTTCTCCACAGAGCAGTAAAATCTTGACAGAACTTCAAGGCAGCTACCTACCTTGGCAGCAGCCCAACAGGGACGTTCCTAGAAAGTCCACCAGGACAGAAGAAAGGAAAATCTAACCAATATTGTGGTGATTCCAGCAACATGTAGCTCTGGCATATGCCGGTGGCTGCAAAGTCACAGGCAAATAGATTTTTCATTAATCCATACCTCCAAATGTTGGGCACCAGATGTCACATGAATAATAAAAACCCAGAGACAATATTGAGGTTCAAGCTGAAGATCAGAAAGCAAAGCAGTCAAGCCACTAAAGAGTTTTTACCTGTATCAAGGCTCAGACAAAGCGGGTGAACCTACTCTCAGCATGACTGTAGACTGCAATGCTCCCCTCCAAACCTCAGACTGCAATGAGCTCTTGTCTTCCCCTGCCTCACATGCCTCTCTCTATCCAGTCATACCACTCCTGTCTCCACCTCCCTAGTGCTGGGATTAAAAGCGAGTCCCAAGTGCTGGGAGCACCATTATGTGAGTTCTATTTATCTTTTAGACTAACTCAGTCTTGTTGAGCCCAGGGTGGCCTTGGATTAAAGGTGTGTGTCACTACTTTCTGGCCTCTAGCAGCATAGTTTTGTACCATGATCTTCAGGCAAACTTTATTTATTAAAACAGAAATAAAATGTAACTATGACTATGAACACCTGATTTTTGACATGGAGGCAAAAATTGTACAATGGATAAAAGAAAGCATGTTCAACAAATGGTGCTGGTGTAACTGGACATCAACATGTACAGGGATGCATGCAGATCCATATCAATCCCCATGAACAAAACTAACATCCAAATGGATCAAAGACCTCAACATGAATTCAGTTATATTGAACAGTATAGAAGAGACAGTCACAAGTAGCCTTGTGAAAACAGGAGATCCCTTCCTTAATATTACACTAGTAGCACAGACACTGAGAACAACAATTAATAAATGGGACCTCCTGAAACTGAGAAGCTTCTGTAAGGCAAAGGACATGGGGAATAAGACAAAAGGACAGTGAATAGAATGTGTAAATATCTTCACTAACCCTGTATCTGATAAAGGGTTGATCTCCAAAATATGTAAAGAACTCAAGACAATAGACATCAAAATAACAAATAATCCAATTAAATACAGGATGCAGATCTAATCAGAAAATTCTCAACTGAAGAATTCCAAATGACCAAAAGACATGTATGGAATCATTCAACATCCTGAGCCATCAGGGAAATGCAAATCAAAATAACTTTGAGATATACCATCTAACACCTGTCAGAATGGCTAAGATCATAAACACTGACAACAGTTCATGCTGGAGAGGATGTAAAGTAAGAGGATCACTCCTCCACTGCTGATGGGAGTGCAAACTTGTACAGCACTTTGGAAATCAGAATGTTGGTTTTTTCAGAAAATTGGGAATCAATATACTCCAAGACCCCACAATATAACCTTTGGGCATATACCCAAAGGATGCATAGTGTAGGAGGTCCTTTTGCATTTGTATTGCTTTCATTGGTTGAATAAAGAGACTGCCTTGGCCTTTTGATAGGGCAGGACTTAGGTGGGGAAAAGAGAACAGAATGTTGGGAAGAAGACACAGAGAGTCAGAGAGAGCCGGCCATGAAATCACCAGAGTCAGACATGCTGAATCTTTCCCGGTAAGCCACGATCTCACGGTAAACACAGATTAATAGAAATGGGAAATCTTAGTTTAAGATGTGAGAGTTGCCAAAGAGGCTAGATATAATGGGCCAGGCAGTAATTAAATGAATACAGTTTCTGTGTAATTATTTCAGGAGTTAAGCTAGGCGGGCGCCGGGAACGTGGCCCGTTCGTCATTACTAAAGATGCACATTTGTACCACAAAGATATTTGCTCAACTATGTTCATAGACCCAGAAAGATACCATGGTATGTGGATGTTAAACAGAAGGCAAGGGATAACCAGGCTACAATTCACAACCCCAAGGAAATTGGATAAAAAGAACCATAAGAGGTATATACATGGAGTGTCCCAGGAAAGGAAACTAGTTAAGATCTACTTACTGGACTCGGAAGGGGAAAAGGAAAGGAATGGGGGATGGCCATATGAGGACTTGAGATGGCTGAGTTGGGGGAGCGATGGCGAGAGGGAGCAATGAAAGAGTTATCTTGATAGAGCAAGCCATTATGAGGTGAGGAAGAAACCAGGAGTTAGGGAAATTCCCAGGAATTCACAAGGATGACCCCAGCTAAGACTCCTAGAAATAGTGGAGAGGGTACCTGAACTGACCTTCTCCTATAATCCAATTGGTGACTACCATAATTGTCATCATTGAGCCTGCATCCACTAACTGATGGAAGCAGAAGCACAGATCCAGAGCCGAGCACGGAGCTGAGCTCCTGGAGATTAGTTGAAGAGAAGGAGGAGGGATCATCTGAGCAAGGGGCAACAAGATCATCCTGAGAAAACCACAGACAGGCGACCCAACTAGTGGTAGCTCATGGATTCAAGATCGACAGTTAGGGATTCTACATGGGACCAAACTAAGTCCTCTGAATGTGGGTGACAGTTGTGTCTTGTTCTGTTTGGGGAACCCATGGCAGTGGAACCAGGACTTACCCTGGGTACATGAGTGGGCCTTTTGTAGCCCATTCCCTATGGTGGAACAACTTGCTCAGAATTATATAGGGGGAGGGTCTTGGTCCTGCCTCAAATTGGTATACCAGACATTGTTTTCTCCTAAAGGGAGGCTTACAAACTCTGAGGAGTGGATGGGGGATGGGATGGGCAGAGGTTGGTGGTGGAAAAAGGGGAGGAAGTGGGCACTCGAAATGGTATGTAAAATGAAAAAACATTAAAGAGAAAACAGATTGAGGAGGAACAAATACATTTATCCATTGATTAAATCGCTCTATATTTAGAAAGTCTCTGAATCTACATCCTCCTCTCCTCAAACTGTAAGCAGAAAAAAGAATGAAAAGGTGCTTTACAAATGTACCTTCTTATACCAAACCTCTCATTTTGGTTTTTCTCAATTACACTGGTATTTGATCATTTTAAATGCCCCGACAATATTGTTGAATATTCTGCCATGTAGTATACGTCTATGAATTACTATGTATTTTTTTTTCTTTTAGTTCCTGTAATAAGTATCATGAGTAAAAGCAAATGAGTTCAAGGAAGTATTAATTTAACTTATTTTTTCAGGTCACAAACCATCATTGATGGAAGCTATGGCAGAAAGTATGGATTAACTGATGATTAGTTAATATTCTTACATAAGCCAGATCTACCTTTGTAGTGATGGTGTTGACCATTCTGGACTAGGCCTCCAAAATCAATTAAAAGTATCCCTCACAGACATGGGCACAGGCCCATCTGTGCAATATAGTTCCTAAATTAAAGCTCCTTCTTACAAGGTGATACGACTCTAAATCAAATTGACAATAAAAATATATCAGTATATTATCAGAGCTAACAGATTGCTTTCTGAAGTCTAGAGGAAACATTGAATGCCTTTGACCTGTAATCAAAGAGATTTATGTGCCACCATAAGCCTATGGGGGCCATTATTAATCAAACCACAAAAGAGTTAAAAATTGACGAGGGATAGTGACTGCTTCTCTCACTGAGCAACTTTCTGTGAAAGTTAGAATAAATGAAGGTGGGTTTAGTTTTATCTCGAGTGCAACTGTTTCACCCTGGATTCAAAATGTACAATGGTTTCAGTTCATATGACTCACATTCAGCCTCACAGAGATGACCAAAAGAAAAAGTATTTACCCTAAATTTCTTAGGGAATTAAATAACTATCATGGACAACTCAAATGAAGATTTATTCTGCCTGATATTGGTGGTTTGTTTTTTTATGAATGCTGAGGTTCTTTGGTTTAGGAACTGTCAAGCCAAGTGGCATAAATTCATTTTGTGTATGTATAAATTTACAAGTGTGTACGCATTATATATCACGATTATAATGTAGACAGAGTTTTCATTTCCCATAAGCCCACTCCTAAATAACCGCAGACACTTTTAAATTTTAAATTCTTGGCTTACAGCTCAGGTTTATTAATAACTAGTTCTTACAACCCATTTCTGCCGCACCAGTGCAGCTAGAGTCAAGTCCGAGCGAAGGACGTCAGGATTAATGGAAAACACACTTTGGATGTTGCAGAATCAGAAGCCTTTTTTTGTACATCACCAAGAGAGTTTTATACCTAACCCAGACAGGTGGGCCAACAGGATGGAGACCTCATTCTCGGGTTAGGGCCAAGAAAATTCGTACTCAGGAAGCAGGGTTGGTAAACAACCCTGAGAGCAGGGAACTTGCAAGTTTTCAGAAACCCAGAACAATAAGGGCAAGAAAGGTCATGTACAGGGGAGGTGAGTTGGAAGGCCAGGACTCCATCAGGCCCCAACACATAACTATTAATTTATATATTGCCATATGGCATGTGGCTTTACCTCTCCTTCAGCATGTCTTGCTCTTTATCTCCTGGTGACTCTCTGACTCCACCTTTCTTCCCAGTGTCCTTAGTTTGGTTGTTATGCCTATATTTCCTACCTGGCTACTGGCCAATCAGGTATCTATTAAACCAATCTGAGTGAAAAATCATCAGTGTACAGCATCTCTCATTTTTTTGTCTCATTATAAAGGACAGTTTTAACTTTAGCATAGTAAGATTATATACAACAAAAAGTTATTAGGTAAGAATTACATTTACAATGTTCAGTCCATTTGCATTTGACAAAATTAGAGAATGTATTTAATGATCTATCTTTGTGAGTCTAAAGTTTTATATTTAATTTACCTTTACCATAAGGAAATCAATTCTAATTATTAATCTTTAACTCGATTAAGATCTCAGAAGGGTGAAATTTGCCTAACAACAGGGACCTCAGGCTACCTGGACAAGCATTCAAAGTTCTTCTGTAATGCTGAGCATCCATCTTTAGCCTATAGGCTAGTATATATGACAGAAATTTTTGTGAAGCAGGGCATTTTGAATGACTGTCATATCTTGGCAAAGTTTGGCAGCTGCTTTTATTTGTATCCTACTGATTCAGTCTGGACAGTATATTGTCAGCAATTGAAGTAAGGGCAATTCTTTTCCCTAAACTTTTGGCATAAAAAAGTAAACTCCATACTCCTCTCTCTCATCCTTTTTCTCTCTCTATCTCTGTGTTCATCAGGAAGTGTACATGTGATTCTTAGAACACAGCTTCTGGAATTGATACATTATTTCCACCACATAGATCCAGGGAGACAATGCAGATAATCACATTTACTGGGAAGAATCATGACTAGCTGATACATCTCATGTTCCTAACACATTCTTCTTCCATTACTCACAATAGATTTTACCAACACAGCATTCCAGAGTTATTAATGGTATTCGTTCAACACACTATACTTCTTTCCACTCTGAGATCACTATGGACTTCAGCAGGGATGTAAAACACAGAAATTCCAGAAAACACTACCAAAAAAAACTTTTAAGTTTTATTTATTCTAAACTCTTTGAATATTTTCCCACATTTATTCTAAACATAAAGGTTCTCAAAAGTGAAAAAGTAATTGAGTATAGTAGGAACTGTGATTGCTAAAGAATTTTCCACACAGTTATACATGTAAAGTCTATCTCCAGAGTGACTTCCTTAGAACATCATGGCGACAGGAACTGCTGTAGACTTTGAACAATACTTAAATGGATATATGCTTTAGAATTCTTTCCAGTGTAAATCTGTGCATGAGGGTTACAGAAACTGGATGTGCTGAAGACTTTCCCACATTACAGACACTGTGTGAGACCTCTATGCTTGTTAAAATGACAAGAACAAAGAAATAGTTTATATAATATGTTTACATACAAAAGGTTTCCATTCAGTGTGAATGTTTCTACTCTTATACCAAGTGAATCTACTAAAGACTTTCTGAAAATGGTTACACGCATTATGCTACTGACTAGTGTGAAGAGTTTCAGATCTGTTATGATCACAAGAGCAGCTGAAGGCTTTTCCACAATTCCTATGTGCATAAGCCTTTACTTTCAAGTGAATTATTTATGCCTGTTAAAGTCTACAGAATGAACAGTTTCCACATCTTTTACACACCAAGAGTTCCTCTCCAGTGTGATTGTTTTTTGTTCAAATCAGGACAAACTGAAGTGTTAAAATGTTTCCTGTAATGTTTACATGCAAAAACCTTACAATTTGAACCCTTCCCTGGATGTTCAGCTGACTAGAGTGGGTAAATGCTTTTCCACAAAGCGTACATGCATAACACGTCTCTTAAGTATGATCTCTTTCATGAACCTTACATGAATACAAATTGGTGAAGGGTTTTAGACAATACTTACATGAATAAGGCTTCTCTAAAGTGTGACTTCATTCATGTCTGTTATGACTATTGAGGTCACTGAAGGCTTTTCCACGATGTTTACATGCTCAAGACTTTTCCCCCATGTGAATCTTTTCATGATTGTTCAGGTGATTGGAGCAGGTAAACACTTTTTCACACTGCTTAAATGTATACGAATTCTCTTTAATGTGGACTCTTTTCATGAGTCTTACAAGAACTGAAACTGGTATTGGCTTTTTCACAATGCCTACATGAAAAAGGTTCCTCTGCAGTGTGACTCCTTCCACGTCTATTACAAGTACTGGGGTTGTTGAATGATTTTCCACAATGCTTACATAATAAGGCTTTTGTCAGTGTGAATTATTTCATGGATGTTCAGATGCCTACACCAGAAACAGTTTTTCCACAATGTTTGCATGTATAAGTCTTCTGCTTCTTTGTAGAGTGGCTCCCTTCATGTCTGTTACACCTACTGGATTTGTTGAAGGCTTTTCCACAACGCTCATGCATAAGGTTTCTCTACAGTGTGCCTACTTTCATGTCTCTTACAATTACTAGGGTGGTTAAAGGCTTTTCCACAATGCTTACATGCATAAGGCGTTTTCCCAGTGTGAATTATTTCATGCCTTTTCAGAACCTTGGGACAGAAAAAGGCTTTTCTGCAATGCTTGCATGTATAATTCCTCTCTGCCGTGTGCATTCTTTCATGAAATCTACAAGCACTGGAACTGGTGTATGCTTTTCCACAATGCTTACATGCATAAGTTTTCTCTCCAGTATGAATTCTTTCATGAATGTTTCGATAAGAAGAACTGGTGAAGTTTTTTCCACAATGCTTACATGCATAAGGTTTCTCTGCAGTGTGGCTCCTTTCATGTCTGTTACGACTACCGCGATTGTTGAAGGCTTTTCCACAATGCTTACATGCATAAGTTTTCTCTCCAGTGTGAATTCTTTCATGAATGTTGCGATAAGAAGAACTGGTGAAGTTTTTTCCACAATGCTTACATGCATAAGATTTCTCTGCAATGTGGCTCCTTTCATGTCTGGAACGACTACAGGGATGGCTGAAAGTTTTTCCACAATGGTTACATGTATAAGGTTTCTCTCCAGTGTGGATCCTTTCATGAATGTTTCGATAAAAAGAACGGGTGAATTTTTTTCCACAATACTTGCAAGCATAAGGCTTTTGTCCAATGTAACTGCTATGATGATTGAATTGGGTGAAGGTTTTTCCACAATGTATAGAAGCATATGTCTTCTCTCCTTTGTGAGTTACTTTATGTTTCTCAAAACATGTTGCATATTTAAATGTTTTGCCACGTTGCCTACAAATGTACCTTTTCTCTTCAATATGACTGTTTTCATGGTTGGTAAGCTCACTGGAATCAATGAAGGATTCTTCACAGAGACTACATACAAATTGTTTCACTTCTTTAAGGCTTTGTTCATCATTCTGTCCATGTTTATATCTCATGAAGACATCCTCATTGAGTTTATCTCCAGTATGAGTTCTCTCCTGAGGCTGATCAAAACACAGACTCCTACAGGCTTCCTTACATTGTTTTTTCCTGGGTTTCTCTTCAGGAGATGTTTCAAGTACCTGAAGAGATTCAGAATAACTGCTATCTTTCCAATGTTTCTGATGTGTAAAAGCTTTTGCCACAGCTCCCTTATACAGTGGTGGTTGCCCTCTACCTTTTTCTCTGAGATACCCATGTAAGGATAAATGACCAATGATATTTGTTACATGCAATGGAGTCTTATGAGCTCTTACTCTGGAAGGCGTATCTTTATTGATCATACTCTCTGGAATAGCTTGCTGGTTTTTATCACACTCATTATGACATTCATTTCCATGGTCTTTCTCAATTCTCTGAATTCTGCAAAAAATGAGAAAAGCAATATATTAGACAAGAGAAATATTGAAGGCTAGCCTGTCTGGAACACAACTATAGAATCTCAGAGGGAATAGAATAATGGTATCAATGTCAAGGACAATATGTATTTCATGGTAAGACCCTGCTATGTGTAAAGAAGTAGAGGACTGATGTTACTTCTGTAAGAATTAAAAGGAGCTGTATCACAGGCTTGGAGGTTAAGAACAATTCTCAATCTTTCAGCAAACCAGATTTAATGACACAGATTCATGGGAAGAGTTCACAAATTCTGATACACTTGATATGAAGAATTTCTTGCATTTTCTGCCTTCCACAAAAGTTTTTGTATAAAAACATAACTCAGATACAAAGATATATAAAATAATTAAGAGGTACAAAACGAGTGAACAGGAAGGAAAAATGGTCATAGGAGGATAGCATCCGCCAATTGATAAATGACTCAATCAGATTGGCCTGGAAACAAGTCTGTGAAACCATTTTTACATTCCCAATTAAGGGGGGCTTACTATGTTGGGTAGTGTGCCAATGGGCAGGAGATCAGGCTCTGTGTATGAAATGTATCTGCTAATTAGTTTTGATCTACTTGACACAAACTAGAAGCCACATTTGGGAACAATGAAACAGACAGCAAAAAATGACTTTATCAGATTGACATTTAGACATTTCTCTGGCAGCTTTGTCTTGATCACTATATGAGGGGGAGTGGCCCAGTTCACTATTGGTGGTATCCCTTAGAGGGCAGATAGCTGATTAAGGGATGAAGATCACTCCAGCAAACAGGATTTCCCCATCAATTCTGATTCAGTGCCTGTTTCCAGATTCCTGTCATACTTGAGTATGACTTCCCTTTATGATGCTATTCTGACAAGGAAGTTTGGAATTGTCCTCTACCCCAGAATTCTTTTTTTTTTGTCACAGCAAAAGTAAGCAAACAAAGCACAGTACTAATACTCAAAGCCCCATAAGTATGAACAGAAAATAAAACCTTTTGCACATGACGGGATGTTTTGTGTAATAATCCAGTAAAAACCCTTTTTCAGCCTCAGTATCACATGACATATTTGCGATAATAATAGATTACACACATTAAATACTCAAATATTAAATATTACAATTTAATGCTCCATTACAGGAATTTGTGTTAGATCATTGTTCAATTAGTTATATTTGGAGCACTTGGCATGTTCTCAGTTGTCCCCTGAGTCCCAAATGTATAATATAAATTATTTTCTAGTGAATATAAATTACCCCATATTCCTGCTGAGATTTTTATAGTCTTCTTCAATACTATCTTCTAGTGCATTTTCTACAATAAAATCCAGAGAATACATTATGACACATTCATATTCAACATAAAAATTATTGCAACATAGTTCTTACGACATGGGTATGCACACTAAATAACCACATTTTCAATTTATAAATTCAATACCAACATAACATGCATGAGCAGGACATGTTGCATGGAATGAGCTGCTTGTTCATCCAGACTGCCCAGAACCAAAATTATCATACAGAAACTATATTAATTAAATCACTGCTTAGCCCATTAGCTCTAGGTTCTGATTGGCTAATTCTTACATCTTAATTTAACCCATTTCTATTAATATGTATATCACCACGAGGTCATGGCCTACCAGCAAAGTTTTATCACATCTATGTCCAGCAGCAGATCTATGGAGTCCTCCTTACTCCACCCTCCTTTCTCACAGTATGCAGTCCAGTCCTTACCGCCTACCTGAGTTCTGCCCTGTCAATAGGCCAAGGAAGTTTCTTTACTTATTAATGGTAATCACAACACACAGAGGGGACCCCCACATCAAGGACACAGTTCTTCACTGACTGAATAAGCAATGGGTATATGTAATACTTTTTACCTATGGAGATCAGGTTCAAAAATGTTTCCTTCATCACATCTCTGTAGAGCTTCTTCTGACGAGAATCCAACACAGCCCACTCTTCTGAGGTGAAGTTCACTGCCACATCCTCAAAGTTTACTGGCTCCTATGAGTACATATATTAATTAGGATGGTTAATTTTCACTGACAGACTGACAGGATACATAATCATCTTGATATATGTTTCTGAAGAAACCTCTAAATTATTATACAAATAGGATTTACTGAAGAATATCCATGGGATGTTATCTTGATTACTTGATGACCCACTGTCTCATTCACTATTTATTAGTGTGTCATTTACCGGCAGCTTCACACTTCTGAATTTTATGAACTGGACTCTTCAATTGTGATATGAAATTTACTGCTTCTGCCTTAAGTCACTTTTCTCAGAGTGATCTGTGACAGCCAGAGGAAAAGCGTGATATAGGAAGAGCAAGGCAGGAACCAAGCAGAGATAGAGGAGGAAAGGAGGAGGAGGAATCAGGGAGATGCCATGATGCTGCTGAAGGAGAAAGACGCCAAAACTTTTCCAGAAAGCCACACCTTCATGGGATACATAGATTAATAGAAATAGATTAATTTAAAATATAGAGTAAGCTAATAAGAAGGCAGAGCGAACAGGCCAAGGAGTACATAATTAACATTAAGCCTCAAAGTGGTTATTTCTTAAGCAGTTGTAGGAGTTACTGGGTGGGACCCGGTGAGTGAAGAGAAACTGGTCCAAGGTGACCAGAGGAATGGAGAATATTTGTAGCTACATAATGGTGCCCAATGTTTGTCCACATACATCTACATAAAGCCTAAGAAAGCTTTAAAAAGGGCTTCTAGACCCACAAATGTAGGAGTCAACTGGAGCTTCTTGGTAGCCACAATTTTTCAGAGAGCCTCTGCTTGCTGGCAGCTGGCAGAGACACTGCTCCTTTAATACATGGCATCCTGGATCATGCTGGTGTCAGGAATGGCTCTGGCTCTTTCAGGAGGTCCTAGTGTGGAGCACTTACGGGGTTTGTGAGAAGCTTGCAGCAAGTGCTTGCTGGAGCTGTGGTGGTGAACATGGTTTGCAGAGCTAGTGGTAAATTTACCTCCACCATATTGAAAGGCTGAGAGAGGCGGAGTCAGCCTCCAGGGCTTCAGCAACCATACTCCTTACCATAAAAGAAAATGAAACAATAAAAAACACTCCTGCTGTGGGAGCTTTGTTCGGTCCTTCAGCCAATAGCCTTTAAGATACCAGCAGACTTGGGCATGGTCTCTTATACTATAAATGCAGCTGTAAAGCCTGTGCTTGCTCTCTTGCTTCCAGCTGCTAGACTCTATTCCTGTTTCCCGTTTATGCAGAGGGCTGTGATCTATGATAGTGATCTGTAAGTCTCCCCTAAATAAATAGCCCTTTATTATTCATGAATCTGAGCTAGTGTGGGATTATTTTGTGACTTCCACAAACAAACAGCGCCGAACGTGGGGAAAGTGCATCCACAGAAAACCTGAAAGAGTTTGGGAATAGAGTTAAGCATGGCTTCTTGGTAGCAGCAATTTCTCGGGTGGGCTCTGTTTGCTAGAGGCAAATGCGGCCCATTTAATAGAGGCCTCTTGTTTCAGCTTTAGCTTGAAAACTTTGCAGCCCTTTAAAGAGGTCCTGCCAGGAAACACTTAAATAGTGCTGAGGAAAAGCTAACTACATGCTTTGTGGTGCTGGAAGGGACCTTGAAATGTCATAGAGTTGTGGCAGTAAACATGACTGATGCTGGTATCTCCTCCATGAGGCTGAAATCTCAGAAAGCTTAGGAATGGCCTGGATCCAGTCATCAAAGCCAAGACTTTCATCCTAGCCATATCACTTAGAAAATTAAAGACTCATGTGTCAGAGATATATAGTATAGATAGGTTCAAAGACCAAGATACCCTCTAAACAATTTACTGTGTGTTTAAAAATATATGTAGGCTTGGGAGAGAAAAGGAAAAAGTCTTAAAATAAAATAAGAAAATAAAAGAGAGTAACTGGGCAGTGGTGGCACATGCCCGTAATGCCAGCACTTAGGAGGCAAAGGCAGGTAGATTTTTGTAAGTTTGTGGCCAGGCAGATCTACAAGAGCTAGTTCCAGGACAGGTTCCAAAGCTACAGAGAAACCTTATCTTGAGAAAACAAAACAAAACAAACAAACAAACAAAAAGACCCTATCCACTACTCAGAGACCATTTGTAATTATACAAAACAGCAATATTGAAACTTAAACATCATTTGACTTTTACAGGATCCCATAGCAAAAACATCACCCCCATGACAGCAGGAAGCAATTCTATAAAGCAACATCCCCTCTTGCAACAAAGTTTGCCCTCATGGTTAAAGACACCATTTAGGGGTTGATTATTACTCGCATAGGGTTGGAGTTGGAGTGGAATTTATGTAGCCTAGAGATATCCGAAAAAAGGGAAGAATGAATGGGATAATAGGTAATTTAGTGTGTACTTACTCACACTAATAATAGTAATAAAAGTGAGTAATAGAGTAAATACGTGTGAGCTATTATTTATATGCAATTTACACTAGTATAGTTGCTTGTACATTAATTCAACTTCAAGTTATATTTGTTAGTTCTGTTTACAATATTTGCACATCTATGCAAAGATATTTTGTCATATTGTAATTGTATGCATGCATGTTTCTACCTCTGTTTGAGATTTTCTGTATATTGATACAATTTTAAGATATATTTATCATATTGCATTATATATTTCTACCTCAGATTAAGATATTTATATATCATTTACATCTGATGTCACTGCCGTCCCTTACTGCACATTTTAAAGATTTTTAATATTCTGACATGAAGTCTTACCCTTTAAGTTATACAGGTATTAAGTATTTTCGGTCATTAGTCATTCATATTGTTATTCTTTTAGTCGGACTAATTAGGTTCTTAAGATACATAGAGATTCTATTCTGCATAGATAGGTAACCTCCAACCACTTCAAAGTTCTGTAGAATATGTCATTTAAATAACTTAGAATTCTGTTGACATAAGGCATGATTGCTCCTGGCAGCACCAATCTATCCCCAAGAGAGTGTTGAGCACCAAAGACACTCCACTTGGAGTTTGTCTTTTCTGGGCTCAACTGGCCTTTGGGCAAGGAACTGCCCATACCTCGACCAATGACAGAGTACGATGTCCAGACTGGACAAGCAGGATACAAGAAAAAAGACTGTCAAAGCTTGCCAAGACAGAGTAAGATGGTTTTGATAATTTTCCTGCCTCTGAAAATGATCTGTCAGTTACTCTAGGCCTTAGCCAAATTTGGTGGCTTCAATGTTGCAATGATACTTTGGGTGATTGTTAAGGTAGCCAGCTGTCTCTGTCATCTACTGCACATTTTGGAAGCTGCTTAATTGCACTTCCTGCATACTCGAGTAATGTAATCTCCCTTCTCAAGCCTTCGATGAGGTTGAAGATTAGATAGTCATAGTTACCACCCTCTTATGACTACCCAAGCCATTTCCAATACAAGACTTAGACTCCTTAGGATACAATGTTTATTAAAACAGTTCGCATACATTCCTTGCTTAATATTGTTATGCTGGTTGTAATTCTAATATTATACATGAGATCTCTTCCTAGTGTATATTGTTTTGTATTGGGTTTGGAACTCTCTTATTTAAACAAAAGGGAGAGGTTCTGTGTGAGCTCCTTCTGCTCCTTCAGCCAATAGCCTTTATGATACCAGATGGCATGGGTGTGGTCTCTTATACTATAAATGCAGCTGTAAAGCATGCGCTTGCCCTCTTGCTTCCAAATATGGCTTCTGGCTGCTAGACTCTGATCCTGTTTCCCATTTCTGCAGAGGACTAGGATCTAGGACAGCGATCAGCAAGTCACTCCTAAATAAATAACCCTTCATTATTCATAATCTTGAGGTTGGCATGCATAGACGGGCAATTAGTCTAACTTTTTAATGTGGTAAGTTGAAATTTATCATAGCAATGCTAATTATTGTTTTGTTAATACATAATAGCATTAGTTAATTTTATTCAGTTGGAAACATCACATTTCTGTCTGACTGAATACTCTGTCAGTTACACAAACAATAATTGTCTATGACAAATATGAACACTGTAGTTTTGAAGAAGGTAAATGGACAAAGACACAAGGGAATAAGTGCCCTTATTGAGAAGGAGCTCAATTTCACAAAATATTCTAAAATATGTATATCAAATTCTAAAATGCCTCAAACACATTAGGTCCTGTCAGTCAAAAATTTAGGCAGAACGGGATTGTCCTTAAGAAATTTACCCTTAGTTAAGAAGATATTGGCAACTGTTGCCTTAGGGAGTGGTGGCTGGAAGGGATAAGAAAGTCATCCCTCTGCAGTAAGGCAGCCATGAGTATGTTGCCCATGCCCTGTGGATGGCCACACACATTTGGACAGCATTAAATGAACTCAGTTATAAAAAGGAAAATAATGAAGGAAGGAAGAAGGAAAACAAAATGAAGAAAGAAAGGAAGGAAACAAAAGAAAAATTATGACTCAGGTGTACTGGGAGTGTAAGGACTAAATAAAATTAAAATAAGTTCATTGTATTTAATTCCCTATAATAATTTTGTTGTGGACTTTTTAATGACAAAACAATAAAACAGAGGTATACAGGACTAGGATACAGGTAAACAGGTGAAAATTTGCCAATCATGTCTGAAGATCTCATACTTGAAGGCAGAAGAGTGGAAAAACTGAATACTTCCCCACCATTGCTTGGAATTTAACCTGCTGCAATTAGGAAGAAAATCAGGGTGAACTTGCCTCAAAAGTAGGAAAGACAAATACTACTTCACCCATCATGCATCTCTCCACATATAAGGAAAAGAGTCCACACATTATAGCAGATACATGCACTCATGGTCATTGCTGCTCTGGTCCCATTAGCTAGAAGAAAATCATCTTGGATGTCTGTCAGCGGCTGCTGCTGCTGATAATGGAGATGTGGCACATGTGCACATTAGATTCCCACTTAGCAGGGAAGAATCTCAAATGAAATCTGCAGGCAAATTGACGTAACTGGGAATGTAACTATAAAGGGCCAGTTTAAACAGGGGCACAATGTAAGGTGTGGTGGTTCAACAAGCCAGGGACATCTGCAGGAATAGGCCTGAGCCACTGAGCTCCCCTAGATCAGGCCTGAGGCATGACCTCCGCAGCAGCAGGTACAAGGGAGTGACCACCAAGGGAACAGACTTAAGCCAGAGACCTCTGCAGGACCAGGTGAGAGTCAAGGACCTCCAAGGGACCAGGCCTGAGCCAGCAACCACCTCCAGAGCAGGCCTGAGTCAGCTACCTCATTGGGAGCAGCCCCAAGCAAGCAATCTCCTCAGGAGCAGGCCCAAACAACCTCCAGGAACACCGAATGACCTCTGGGTGACTGTGAAGGGTCTGGAAGCAAGAATGAAAATATATATATAGAAATATAGACACCAAAGATTAGAATGTAGAAGCTTAGAATGTAGGAAGAAAGACATACAAAGCTGTAAACCTAAGTTAACTACCAACAACTTTCTCAGCAGATCAACAACTTTCTTAGCAGATCAAGGATCAATCATTCACAGTGAGCTATTTGCTCAGATGCTTGGGAAGCTTCCATCAGCTTAGGTCATTTCATTTTCCAACTAACTGTTCTACTTACAAGGCCAGAGCTTCTCCCCGCAAACTAAGAGTTTCTGGCCATCCTTGATAAACTACAGATGTGAACTTAGTTAACTTTCAGGAGACAGAGATACATGATGTCTGGGTTAGGCACTGTCTCTGTTATGGGAAACTGGTGGCATCAAAGAGGAGGCATGGGACTCCAGTATACACTGCCTGGAGGTACCAGGAGACAGTGGACAAGTACAAACACAGGTTTAATTAATGAGCTCTGATAATAGAGGTTGTAAAGTATGGCAGTCAGTATCTGAGTTTAACCTTGAGATAGTGTGAAAAGCTTTCTGCAATCTTCTAAGCCTTCAGCCTAAAAACCAATTAATCCTAATTTATTAACCTTCTAGTATTACTAGCAGTCCCTTTTCTGACTAATTGCCTTTTTTGTTTGTTTGTTTGGTTGGTTTTTGTTCGAGACAAGGCTTCTCTGTAGCTTTGGTGCCTGTCCTGGAACTAACTCTTGCAGACCAGTCTGGGATCGAACTCACAGAGATCCGCCTGCTTCTGCCTCCCAAGTGCTGGGATTAAAAGCCTGCACCACCACCGCCTGGCTCCTGACTAATTCCTAAAGACATCTGTTTTCTTGTATTTAGTGCTTTCTCTGTAATCTCCTCTAGAACATATTTCATGATACCTGCCTAGTTACTAATTGACGTTAGAATTCATTCCCCTCTTTAGGGTCTCCTTGACTAACTCACTGGTCAGGGCAAGGTTGTAAAATCCCTTTGTCCAGACCTAATGTTTGGTGCCCTTAGTATAAAAGGTAGGTTCAGAAACTAGTCTATGCCACAGTGTCAGAAGCCCAAACTCTATTTGTTGTCTCATCTAGCTGATAAGCTTCTTTGCCCCAGTGGTATTTTATTTTATTTTATTTTTATTACGTTTGCTCCTGGTCTTCCTAGAATTTGGTTTCTGGAATAAAGTTTGCTTCAGGTTTAATAGACTTGGTGGTGTTCTCATCTTTGCACAACCCCACTGGACCCAACAACTGGAACCTGTAGCTCTGACTGCACCATGAGGATCAACCATCTGAGCCTTGAATCCACTGACACCTGGAACATTGATCACCAGATACAC
Source organism: Ondatra zibethicus (assembly GCA_004026605.1). Taxonomy (NCBI): domain Eukaryota; kingdom Metazoa; phylum Chordata; class Mammalia; order Rodentia; family Cricetidae; genus Ondatra; species Ondatra zibethicus. The sequence goes on from PVIU01019563.1 coordinate 27,187, forward strand.
AGCTGCAACTACAACAATCAGAGGAACAGATGGGAAGACAAGGTAAGAACACACTCCACAACACAAAGAGCATCACGACTCCAACAAAAACTAGTGGCTGTAAAACAGCAAGACTTGAACACCCAAATATACATGAGTGTTGGACTAGGTGTCCAAGCTCTAGGGAAGAGTTGCTTCAAGACACCATCCAGACACCACAGTTGATGCAAAAGCATGAGGATTTTATTAATTCTGTCGCTACAGGGTCTTTCAGCATTCGAGATGCCAGGAAGACATCGATAGTTGTTGTAGCCCATCTTTTAAAGCAAAAAGCCATAGAACAAGAGGAGAGCCTGGGGGTTGTTTTCCAACTAATTGGATTGGCTTATTCAAAGGGCTACTAGCAGTGACTGGTCTGTGCCAGGGCTGGAGAATGGCTGTGTGATCGGGGAGGTAAGAGGGCTCTGTGGGTCACTTTGCCCCTTTCCCAGGGACTGAGTCAAAACACCAGGAACTCAGTCAACACCTAAGGGTTATCTTGCCCTTATTCAGTAGAACATTTACAAAGACTCATGGAGATGATGGAAAGTTCCCAACATTCGTGTGTGGACGGCTGTCACGTCTCCAGGAGAGAGGTGTGTAATACTGAGAGGCCTCAGGAATGCATTTAGAGTCTTTCATGAGGAAGGAGAAAATAACCTAAAAAATAACTTTAGGAGAATGTTTGAGGCCCTTAAAGAGAAAATGAAAAATTCCCTCAAAGAAATGGAGGAAAACACAAGCAAAAAATTACAAGAAATCCACAAATCCCTTAAGGAAAACCAAGAAAAAGCAACCAAACTGGTCAAAGAAACAATTCAAGACTTGAAAAATGAAATGGAGACAATAAAGAAAACACAAACCAAGGGAATTCTGGAAATGAAAAATATGAGAAAATGATCAGAAATCACAAATACAAGCACAAATACCAGAATACAAGGGATGGAAGAGAGAATTTCAAGTGCTGAAGATACAAAAGAGGAAATCGATTTATTGGTCAAAGAAAACATTAAATGTAACAAAAGTTTAACACAAAACATCCAGGAAATATGGGACAGCATAAAAAAAACCAAACTTCAGAATAACAGAGATAGGAGAAGTCCAACTCAAAAGCACAGACTTTTTTTCAACAAAATCATAAAAGGAAACTTTGCCAACCTAAAGAAAGATATGCATAGGAAGACACAAGAAGCTTGCAGAACACCAAACAGACTGGATAAAAAAAGAAAATTCCCCACCCCATATAACATTCAAAACACTAAACAGACAGAATAACGACTTTACTTCCAGAATGCCTGAGGCAGAGGAGGGTGAGTTCTGAGTTCAAGGCTAGGCTGGTCAACACAATGAGTTCCAGGACTACAGTGTGAAACCCTGTCACCCCCCAAAAAAAAACAAGGAAAAAAATAATGAATTAAAAATAAAATGAAACTCAACATAACTACACACATGAAAGTAATAAATATACTATAAATATAATATCCACACTCAAGTTAACTTTCAAATTAAAATAAATTTTTTTTTCATTACTTAGAAAGCACACTTATCTTTCTCACAGATGAACATTCTAAAGATTCCCGACTGGATAGAAATTATATTCTCTGCAAAAATCTACTCTCTGAGGTTAAAAGAAAGAGAGGAAATATTAGTATTTTTCTCAGGTACTGCAAAACTGTAAATTACTTGTTTACAGAATTGTCATTCCAACCCCTTCTGTTTAAAACAGCCAACAGCAAAACAAGAAGCAGCAACAGAAATGCAATGCCAATTTGATTACACTCTTGGCCACTGTCAATGACATTTGAACATACTGCAAATTTTTAAAATTCTATTTTGGGCCTCACTGCAAACAAGTAAAATGTGAAGCAAATTTAAATTTCCCCCTTTCTTCAGACCTGTAAACTTGAAAAATTGCAGTCAGGAGAAAGGAAAAAAATCTCCTACACTATAGTTTCAAAAAGGCAGGGAGAAGGTGGGGAGGGAAATGAAAAAAACCATAGAGGATTTCTGTAGGAGCCAGCCATGCTAAGCTAAATATTAACAGATCACCAAATACTTTCAACCATTATCACCTGCCAGAGTAGGGCTCAGCCACTGATAAATTTAATGGGGCCTGAGTCTTAGTAGTTTACCCTGGTTGTAGGAAGGACCATAAACTAAGATTACCTGAGCACCACCCAAGAACAGACCATCCAAAGGAAATGCCTAGCATTCCAACCGCTGTTGGAACAATTTCCCGGTAGGACTAGATACTCCTCTTTGTGGAACCTTCTCTAACACCAGGGGGCATGGAGGACACACTCTGGGATGATCAGGTTGGGGAGGGGAGGGAAGAAGAGAAGAAAGAACTCAAAGGTGATGGAGGGAAAATCCAAGTCAGCACAAACAGAAGCACAAGAGAAGGAAAACAGCACAGCCCACCCATGTCCTACACAGAACCCCCTGGACTCAGAATCAACAACCCGCCAGCCATGCAAAATCTGTGTAGCACAGGTTCGCTGGCAAGACCTCACCCAAGAGTTCTGGAGAAAACACGGGGTGAACAGTAATTGGAGAGAATTAAGACTGAGGGTGAGGAGATACAACCTTTATTCATCAATTCTATCACTGTAAAGACAGAAAGTATAAAAAACCTACATCCTCCTCTCTTCAAAAAGCAAAAGGAAAGAATGACAGAAAGCTGGACAAATTTGTCTTCTTACACCACAGCTACCATAATGGGTTGTATCAACTTCAAACAATTGAAATTTGGTTACTTATAAAATAGTTCCACAATATCTTTGAAGATTATGCCCTGTGGTAGAGTTTTCTGAAATTACTATGGGATTTAGTTTGCTTCTGGTTGCTGTGATAAATGCCATACTCAAAAGTAACACAGTCTAAGAAATGGTTAATTTGGCTTACATTTCCATGCCACAATCCAACACTAGAAAAGCCAAGGCAGGAAGATAAGCAGAAACTATGGAAGAAGGTGAGTAGAGGTTCTCCTGTTGACTGGATCATGATTAGATAACTTTCTTATTTAGTCCAGGACAACCTGCAAAGGGATGGTGCTGCCCACTGTGTACTAGCCCCCCATCAATCAAAAGAGCCCCTCACGGACATGGCCACAGGTCCTTCTGATCAGTATAGTTCCTAAACTGAAGTTCCTTCTTCCAAGATGATGCAAGATTTTGTCAGGTTGGCAATAAATTTTACCAGTACACTCTGACACCAAACCCATTCATTTCCTGAAGTCTAAGTTTCAAATACAGAGTCTGCAACCATTTACTTTTGACACCATAAAGACACCAAGTTATCGGGGGCTGGAGAGATGGCTCAGTGGTTAAGAGCATTGCCTGCTCTTCCAAAGGTCCTGAGTTCAATTCCCAGCAACCACATGGTGGCTCACAACCATCTGTAATGAGGTCTGGTGCCCTCTTCTGGCCTGCAGGCATACAAGCAGACAGAATACTGTATACATAATAAATAAATAAATAAATATTAAAAAAAAACATAAAAAAGACACCAAGTTATAAAAAACACTTTATACAGCTAACAAGTTCACTACTCACTTCCTCCCTGCTTTCATTATCAGAGACTGAACTAAAGTACATGTCTCCTGTGAGTGACAATCAGTTGTCCTGTGATCTCCATATACATGCTATGGGACACATGTACAAAAATTACATTGACACGCATTCTCATCCTCTCACCCTCCTCCTCCCCTTCTGTCGCCTCTCACAATATTAAAGAAAAGGAATGAATTATCCCTACAGTTGGCTCAGTTTCCTCTCACACATGTTCACTTGCCTTTACTGTGGACCATGTAGCACAAAGGATATCAATAGAACTAGAGCAATGGAGCAGGGTGGCGGTGGCGCATGCCTTTAATCCCAGCACACAGGAGGCAGAGGCAGGTGGATCTCTGTGAGTTCGAGGCCAGCCTGGTCTGTCTACAAGAGCTAGTTCCAGGACAGGCTCTAAAACTACAGCAAAACATTGTCTCGAAAAACCAAACCAAACAAAACAAAACAAAAAAAACCCAAAACAGAAAAAAAACTAGAGCAATGGGACTTTCTAACAGAAAGAAGCCATAGGAATTAGGCTGCCATTCTTTTTAAATAGTAATATTGATAATATTAATATATTATTATTATTAATGTTATTATTATTTTTTTGTGTGTGATTCTCTGGGGCAGAGTTACATGGCTGAGAGAGACCAACATGGGTGCTGGGAAATGAACTTGGGCTATCTGTAAGAACATAATAAGAGCTCTTAATTGCTGAACTAGTTTTCCAGCTCCACACTTATGTTCGTTCTGCAGTGTCCTCATGAACTTACTTCCCAAGACACAAAGTTCTTAGACATCCTGAGAATTATCATCGCACCATGACTGTGAACAGACATTGCTGCTATAGTTGCACTCTGAAGGCTGAAGCACAGGGCATCTTCAAAGCCAGCCTTAGCTAAAAAGAATCTCAATAACCAAAATATTTCAAAATGAAATTTATTATCAATATAGAAGCTATTTAAGGACATACCCACATAGAAAATGGGAATTGTGCCAGGCAGTGGTGGCACACACCTTTAATCCCTGCACTCAGGAGGCAGAGACAGGTGGATCTCTGTGAGTTCAAGGCTGGCCTGGTCTACAAGATCTAGTTCCAGGACAGGCTCCAAAGCCACAGAGAAACCCTGTCTTGAAAAACCAAAAAGAGAGAGAGAGAGAGAGAGAGAGAGAGAGAGAGAGAGAGAGAGAGAGAAAATGGGAATTGAGAGCAAAAGAAAACCTGGCAAGTGTTTAATTTTCTAGAGATTGAATAAATTAATAACACACTATAGCAGATCCATGCACTCATGGTCATTGCTGCTCTGGAGCCAATAGTTAAGAAAGAATCAGCCTGGACGTCCATCATCTGACGTCTGGACCATGGATGTGTGGCACATGTCCTCATTTGAATCCCACTCAGAAATGAAGAAAACTGAAAGGAAGTTTGCAAGCGAATGGATATTACTGGAAATGTAATTATACAGTATATATATGAACTCCAGGATTACACAAACAAACCCTGTCACCAAAAACAAACAATAAAAAAAATCAAGAAAAGAAATGGTGATATCTTAACTATAAATAAGCAAAATGAAAAGTAAAGTAATTATACATGCAAGAGTAATAAATATATTATAAATACTTCCTTACTCAATTACTCAAGTCAGTGTTAGAAAAAAATTTTTCCATTGGGTAGAAGGCACTCTTTTTCTCTGAGATGAACATTCTAAAGTTTCCTGAGTAGACAGAAATTACAGTATCTACCAAAACCACCTAACTATAGGCTAAAGGAAAGAGAAGAAATATTAATATTTTTCCCAAGGGCTGCAACACTGTACGTTGTTACAGGACTGACACTCCCAATCCCTTCTGTCTAAATCAGCCAACATCCAAACAAGCAGCAGCAACAAAAATACCATGCCATTTCCATTAAACTCTAAAGTTCTGCCAACCTTTCCACATTCTGCAGCTTTCCAAAATTCTAATTTGAGGCTAAAAAAAAAAAGCTGCAAACAAATAAAACGTGAAGCAAATTTAAATTTCTCTGTCTTCAGACTGATACTTTTGAAAAACTGCAGTCAGAAGAACAAGAAAAAGAAATCTCCAACAATATCATCAGAAAAAAAGAAACATGCAAAATCTATGCCCGATATGGTGATATGGAGTTAGACACAGCTTTATGGCAAACTTCAATCACAAGGGAGGCATGGAGATCAATTATAAGGCAGACTAGATGGGGGAGGGGAGTAAAGAAGAGAGTAAAGAACTCCAGTGTAATACCTAAAAAACCTAAATCAGCCCAAACCAAGGCACAAAAGGAGAACGAAACTATGAAAAACGCACGACCCTACACAGTACAGCCTGGACTCAGCATCACCAATCCGCCAGTGCTGCAAAATCTTTTTAGATGCATGTCCGGCATGGATGCACCCAAGTTGGCTGGAGATTGAGGGGAAGCTGCTTCACCAGGACAGAAAAGCGGGAGACTAGGGCCTCAAGGCTGTCCGTGGGCTGCACAATTCAAGAGCATTGGCATAGCCTGGGCCAGAATATCACCTTCCACTTGACCGCATAGCACCAGCGGAAAATCTCACTGCTGGAGCCACAAAGAAGCTACTGCCCCAAACTCGCCAGGCAGGATTCTAGGATCCAAATGCACACTCACCATTTCGTACTTCTGATGTGTCTCAGTTTCCTCCCCAGAGGCCTGCAGCCTGCAGAACACAGGGCCGGCCAAAATGAGTCCTCACGAGGATTCCCTCTGCTAGGCCACACTTTAAAAAGGGTTTGCGGGAAGCACACCATGACTATCCACGCTACTCATTGGACAGTTCATTCCATTTAGTGAAGCTGTTCCTGATTGGCGAGCTCTACTCACTCCGCCCCTTCAGCCTAATGTATCTAAAACGTTTAGGAAATAGCAGTTTCAAACATTTGATGCCACCACGCTTGGGGAAGGCAGAGTTCAGTGAATTTAAAGCCATTCGGGTATACATGGTGAGACCATGACTCAAAGCCAAACAAACTTTCCAGACATGGTGGCAGGCGTTTTTAAATGCAGAAATCCTGAAGCCTAAGCAAGAAATTCACTAGAGACTCAGCTAGTCCAGAGTGCTAGTGCGAGGGCAGCGCATACGAACCAAGGGAGCTACTCTCAAAAACAAAAACAAAAACCAACCAACGAACAAAAACAATCAAGCAAAATAAGAAAACAACAGAGAGTACATTTTTAAAAAAGCAATAAACACCTTAAAATACTTCGTTCTGGGATAAACCTATTCCATTTTGGGATTTCTTGGCATGGCAAGAACCTAGGATCTAGGGTTCACTCACTCACTTCTTCGCATACCTGCTGTTCCTCACCTGCATTTTCCTTCAACTTAGATCCCAAAATTTGTTCTATAGACTCGAATCTTTTGCCCCTAAAGTAAAAAAAGTGGACTTCAGTATAGGAATAGGGTCCCACGGAGATTAGGTACAAAAACCACGTACAGGATTGAAAGGAAATCTCAAAATTTAGGGATGAAGAAAAGACCAGGTCTGCCTCACAACCTATGTTTCAATGCATCCATTTTCAACAAATACAATTAAAAGACGCCAACAAGGAAATGCAATTGCTCAGTGATAGATAAACTAGACACACATACCATGAGTATCCCACTAAGGATTCAGAGGCAACCACTGAATAATAATAATTTTTGTTGTTGTTTTTTTGTTTTTGTTTTGTCCAAGTTCATGAAGAAAGCCTTCACTCATTACATTAAATACTCCAATTTATCAGTGCTGAAAGAACCCACAATTGTCATTCTCAAAATAATGATGCAAAGACACTGAATGCTTTAACCTTGGGACTTCATCATACCTACTATTGCTTCCAGGATCATAAAACAATTCCTTCAACACCATGGTATTCACTAGAGTAAAAATGTCAGTCAGACTCACACTATTATTTATTTCATTTTCATGATAATGGGTGTTTTTCTCACATATACATGAATTGCCCCATGTGTGCCTGTCACCATGGGAGGCCAGAAGATGATTTTGTATACCCTGGAGGTGGACTCACAGACTGTTTAGAGATGACCAACAGATGCTAGAAACCATCTGCTGAGAAAGCCTGTCTCCCAAGAGAGCCTGCTGCCAGGAGCCATGTGACTTCTTGGGGGGAAAAGACCTGAGAATAACATGAACAAGTTCTCCTTTTGGTAAGGCCTGGGAGAATTTAACCCATTTTTGGCAAGGGTGATGGATAGTTTGCTCTATATTTGGGGCATGACCCCAGGAACATATGTGCTACCTGCCCACCTTGCTTTCCTTCCACAAATCATACTGCTGGCTGCCTCTAGATTCACGTTCATAGAGCCCAATAGATGAGATGGCTATCGCATTAGGAAAAACTTTTCCCTGATGACTCTCTGGATGAGCCAGAGGGGATGTTGTTAAAAATGTGCATTGGACCTGATACAGCTGCTAAAGTCTTTGATGTTTCAGGTGTGCTATGACTTCAGGATTCTCAAGAACAGGATGTTGCCTGTCCAGCGAACCCTGTGACTAGTTTGAAAGAGCCACAATAGTTCAAGATATTACAAATTCACATAATTGTCCTGAAAAGAAGGATCCTAACCACAATAGTCTAAGACAAATGTAATAAAATAGATGATATCAAGAGTTAATGAGAACAGTCTATGAATGGTAAAACTGAAGCAAAATCCCAGAAACTCTAATGCCCTCATTTCTAACAATTGTGTCAATAATGTAGGACTCAACACTGTAGGAAGCTGAGAAGACAGGGACTTGGGAACAAGAGATAAGCAATGCCAACTATGAAAATTAATTTTCTAAGGTAAGTAATCTATAGGATGATAGGGAGAAACCTGGTATATCCTCCGAAGGAGATACAGAAGTATAGAATATAGAACAAAGTGATTCTGCCTTGGCTGATGAGTTGATTGTGAGAGTTTAGATTTCACTACAGCTAAATATTAACCGCCAAAGCTAAATTTTGTTTTCGCTTTGCATAACACTGTAACTGCAAAGACACCAGCTGGGCACACTGTTCTACCTGTTGGTGTGCCTAGTTAGAAAACTTCCTTTGTTGCTTGCTATACTGTTATGCTTGTGTTATTACAGTTACAAATCAAGTATGAAATGATTATCAGTGGGGAAGTTGGGGCACAAAAAGAGAAGGAAGTAAGGGAACAAACTGGCAATGATTTTAATTATTATTAGAAACCTAAGGAAAAAAATATGAGTGTAAAACTGTTCATGCAAACTATTGAAACTATGAATAAAAATGGCTCATGCCATCCAGATCCACAGCTACTTCTTTGCAACAGGTGGTCACAGTTTTCTTTCTATCACCGACTTCACA
>PVIU01019564.1:0-36129 GCA_004026605.1 Ondatra zibethicus
AGGGCTTGAGATACAGGCAACTCTGGGGGCCCCGTGGTTGACCAGTGTTCCCACCCAGGGAGGTCACTGCTTCCCCTTGATTAGCCTGGTGGGCTGGCCTCTATATGCCATGTCCTCCAGTGTCTCCTAATATCTTTGGCCTCTATTCCCCAGGCTCTGCCTCCCCTACACTGAGTGCTGGCTTAAGCTGGGACCTGGTTCTAGACCCCGGCCTCAAACTCTTGTCTGTGATGGCCTTTCTCAGCCTCAAAGAAACTGGGAAAGTCAATAGCCAGTGTGATCCCAAGCTGGGGGTGAGCTGCTCTATCTTCTCCCAGCTGGGTGGCCGTAGGAGTGCTGGGCACTCTAAGGACTTGCTGACTAGAGGCTTTGTCACCTCTGCTGGCTGCTGCCATGGGCCTGGTTTCTTCTGCTGGAAACAGGCTCTATAAGAGTTCCTGGGGCTGACTCTTGGGCCAGCAGTTTCCAGATGTTCCTCCTCCATGGCAGGCCTACCAGCATTCTTATCTAGGCCACCAATTTCCAGATATGGCCACACCTTGGAAAATACCACTTCTGGGTCTCCCTTGGTCCAAGAAATTTACTCCATGACCTGGATAAGGCAGATGACAAAGTCCCTTAGGTTACTGGCTCCTGGCACCTGTTGTACCTCTTAGCAGTCATGGAAAAAAGCATCTCCCGGGGGCAGTGGCTGCTTCCTTTGAGCCACACCTCTCCACAGACACTGTCTAAAGTCTTTGCCGTAGTTTTTGTAGAACACTGTAGTATCCCACACTGTTCAGTTGAAACTTAGGCCCAAAGAAGCCAAATATGCCAGGCGGTGGTGGCACACGCCTTTAATCCCAGCACTCGGGAGGCAGAGGCAGGCGGATCTCTGTGAGTTCGAGACCAGCCTGGTCTACAGAGCTAGTTCCAGGACAGGCTCCAAAGCCACAGAGAAACCCTGTCTCGAAAAACCAAAAAAAAAAAAAAAAAAGAGAGAGAGAGAGAGAGAGAAGCCAAATATCTGAGATTAATCATCCAATGGTAGAGCTGGGAGTCTAGACAAATGGACTCTTTCCAAAACCCCTGCTGGTAGCCTTGGCTTTATGTGCAAGGTGTCACACATGGGGCTGGGCAAATAAGGGATGATCACCAAGACCTTTCTAGAGGATCAGAAAGACTTAGTTACCAGATATGTTGCCTGCTAAGGTAGGCTGGATTGGCACTGGTGTGACACAGAGCCTGGAGTTTGTATGTTCGCATTTACCTTGCCCTGCACACTCAAGTGTGTACTTTCCCACAGAGCTGTACCCTCCAGTGGAGTCTTATACTTCAGTGTGTGTGTGTGTGTGTGTGTGTGTGTGTGTGTGTGTGTGCGCGCGCGCGCACGCGCACATGCGCGTGCGTGCATACAGGCATGGGTGAGTATATGCATATGTGCCAACATGTGAAAGCCAGAGGTCAATATCGGGTGTCATTCCTAAAGTGCCACCCACCTTATTTTTAGAGACAGGTTCTCACAAGGGAGCCTGGGCTTTACCGATTAGGCTAAACTGGCTAGTGAAGCCCAGGGACCCTCCCATCTCCAGCTGCCCTGCTCTGGAACTGTAAGTGTGCACCACCACACTTTTCATGTGAGTGCTGACTGAACTCAAGTCCTTATGCTTGTGTAGCAGTACTTTATAAACCGAGCTGTCTCCCTGAGCCCCAGAGCCTGATTTTTGAGGTGTCTGCAGTCGGCCATTCCTGGTAAACTTAAAAGGTGGCTGAGGGCAGAATCTCTGGTGTGGTGGGGGCTGCCTCCCACTGGGACCATGGTTGGCCTCATTCAGATCACAGTTTGGGAACTGGATTGGGGTTAGAACACTGACTCTGCTGTTCCCCAGCTGTGGCTAAGGCAAAGGTTGGGTCCCTGCTTCCATTGCTTGCTTGCTACGTGACTTTGGACAAGGCACTTAACATTAATTTCCTGAGCTGTGAACTGCATAGCACAAGCACAAGACCTCCCCACACACAAAAAAACCCACCAACAGGTGAGCTTAGACAAGAGCATTCACGTAAAGAGTTTAAGAGGTGTATTGACTAAGTGTCCAGGAAAAGGTGATTTCCAAAGTGGTCCTCAGTCTCTGTGGTGTCTCATGTTCCTTCTCTGCCCCTTGCAGGTAGAGCTGCACGTCCACCTGGATGGAGCCATCAAGCTAGAAACCATCTTATACTATGCCAAGTAAGTCCATGGACAACCACAGTCCTCTCCAGCATCCAGTGACATGTACAGCTCTTCTTGGGGGGCCCTGGAGATTCCCAGGACTCTTTTCACCCCTTATGGGAGTCAAGCCAGCCCTTGGTGGAAGATGGTGATGTCCTGGGATCTTTCCGCTCCAGTCTCCATTGGTTGGAGGTGGTAGGCAAGCATCCTAACTTCTAGCTGTCGGGAAAAGCAAGCCCAGCTCCTAGCGTCCTTTACTCGGTTCTAATAGGAGATTTTTAAGTGGTCCAAGAAGGCTCGTTAGACAGGTCAAGAAGGCATGAATATTCTTGAGTGAAAGAGCAAGATGTGGATATTGGGGGCTGGTGTGATTTTTCTGGCCTCAGTGAGCTTGGGAGAGGGGGATGCCCTGGAGTCTTCAGGCACCAGGGAAGAGGCCTCGCTTCCAGTGACCCCCTTCTCTGTCTGGGTGTCTGGGTGACTGTTGGCAATCATCTCTTCTTCCTTCAGCTCCTGGATTGTGCCCTTCATAGTGCCTCTTATCTCCTTCCCAGGCCCCTTCACCACCCTGAGGGCTCTCTATGGAGCATATGAAGGTCTAGCCTCCTCTAGTGTCATCACTGCACGGCTCTGAGCCACCACTCTCCCTTCTCTTGTCATCTGCAGTCTGTCTCCAGGTGCCTACCATGGCCTCACCATCCTCTGGGCTTTAGGGCTGTAGTCTGATTACTGACTTTGGACATAGTTAGCAGTGTGTCCCTCAGAAGGCTCTCCAGGATCACCATGGCTGTATACGGCCTTAGGAAGATGACTTAGGCTGGCTGGCCAGCAGTAAGAAGCTTAATCTGGAGGGACCAGTGAGTACTGAGAACCTGCCTATGGGCCAGGAGCACAACAGAGGCAGGGGCCACATCCCCAAGGTAAATTATGGGGACCTGGGACTGGTGAGGATTCATGACACACAGGCTAGAGCGAGGAGACCTTGGTGTTACCTAATGGGAAACTATGGGGACTTGTTTTATTTTATGGCTGTGCTGGGAATGAAACCTAGGGCTTCTGCATGCTGTAAAGCTAAAGTATGAGCCCCTTAATATTCTTTTTTAAACACATGTGTACACACAGACACACACTACACACATGCATGCATGCACACACACCAATAATAACAATAGTGGTATAAAATAGGAGAAACCAAGGCCTAGAGGGACACTGCAAACTGGAGCTGAGTCACAGTGGGTGGAGACAGCAGAAGCAGGAAGGCACACCAAGTTCACACCAGCTTCCTGCAGTCCATGGGGAGGAAGAGCTCCTGATGTAGGAAGAAGGCAGGGATGGGACAGAGTCCTGAGCTGAGTAATGAGCACAGCAAACCCATGCTAGGTGGGGCAGGCTGCTATGCCAAGCCAGCCAGGAGGGCAGAGGGAGAGGTCCTGACACCAGCTCCTGTCCTGGGAATTAAGATACCGCACAGTCTAATAGCTTCTGTCTGGGCATGTGCTCAAACATCTCTGCCTACCCCTGGACCTGATGAGGAAGTCAAGGGCTCGCCATGGTACTCACCTCGGCATCAGCCAACCTGTTAGTCCCTTGAGATGTATTTACTTGTCTCTGCCTCTACCACCCTGAATGCATTTCATTTTAGAAGCCAGGCAAGGCCAGGCCTGGTGAGTACTTGGATGAGCAATGTGTGATTTGTCGTGACTTCTGGATACAAGTCTTGGAAAGCCTCTATGCTGCTCTCTAGGCCTTAGGGCTCAGTTTCCTCATCTGTCCCAGGGGAGAAGCTAAATGGAAAGACCCTTGTTTCTTACTGGAGTTACCAGTCTGTTCCATGCCGCCCTGGGAGGCCTGGCTGGATCTTGCCTTGGCATCTCATGTTTTGTTTTCATTCGTTTGTTTGTTTGGTTGATTGGTTGATTTTTCGAGACAGGGTTTCTCTGTAGCTTTGGAGCCTGTCCTGGAACTAGCTGTTATAGACCAGGTTGGCCTCAAACTCACAGAGATCTGCCTGCCTCTGCCTCTGGAGCTCTGGGATTAAAGGCTTGTGCCACCACCGTGCAGCTTTATTTTGTTTTTTTAAATGTAGTTTTAAAAATTCATTTTATGTGTCCAAGTGTTTTGCCTACCAGTATGTATGTGTAATACATGCATGCCTGACGCCTACCAAGGAGGCAGAAGCCATCGGATCTGCTCAAACTGGAGTTAGTTGTGAGCCTCCGTGTGGGTCTCGGGATCAAACCAGGTCTTCTACAAGAGCAGCCAGTACTCTCACCCCCTAAGCCCTGGCTGCAGCCCCTCACCCTCAGTTTTATTTTCAGGAAGAGAGGCATAGCCCTCCCAGCAGATACAGTGGAGGGCCTGCGCGACATCATCGGCATGGACAAGCCCATTTCGCTCCCTGGCTTCCTGGCCAAGTTTGATTACTACATGCCTGCTATCGCGTGAGTTGCTCCCAATCCTTGTGTCCCACAACAGCACCCGTCCCTGTAACCAAGACCAGACTGAGCTGCTGTAGAAGGTGCTCTGAACCTCCAGCCTTGCTTCTCACCATAGTGTGTTCCTGAGCCAATTTCTCCTGTGCCTTTGGACTCCTGATCTCTTAACCCACCCAGAGGCGGAAGAGGCTCTGCTCAAGCCCTGTGCTGGTTAGACTATGGGATGTCTTGTTCAGAACTCACTGCCCTTTCACAGCTAATATCCCCAGACTATGCCACCATCACAGAACTCAGAGGAAGAGCCCTTGGCCTAGGTCAAGAAAAGACATGGGGGGGTAGGTCTGAATCAGGTCCCCCATGCCCCAGTCTAGAGCTTTGGAGGGTGTGGGCAGGCCAGGTGCTGGAGCGGGAAATGGAGGTGCAGTTGGGTCTGTCTTCGATGTCTTCAATCACTGGTTGAGTGAGGACCACTACTAGTGTCTGAAAAGGCCCAGGAATTGCCATTAGAGAGTGTCAGAGAAAGGACTCAGACTCTGAAAACCTAAGCCAGGTTTTCTGACCCAAATTTACCAGCTTCTTTCTGTGTCGCTCAGAGCTGACACTGAAACCCACATGCCAGGCGCATGGGTCCTACAAGGTTGAGCCCTTGCTTTCCACAGATGCTGACTCCTCCCCTACCCTTGGAGACTAACATACCCCAGCCTCAGGTCCTCACCCTTGTTCTCTCTGCCTGGAATGCTGTTCTCTAAAAGCCCATGGTTTGCCTTCTACACACATCTGCCGTGTCCCTTCTCAGTGAGGCTTCACTGACCATGTTACCATGTTGTGGTACACTGCATCACCTCCTGGCTTTATCTGTATCAACAGTGTTCCTGTCTGGCAGACCATGTGTGTTTTCCCTTTACCTGGCTCTCCTGTCAGAAGGTGACCAAAAGTCAGGGATCCTAGCTCCTGTTCACTGTGTACTGAGGGTTTGTGTCCAGTATGAGGATTCAGTACCCCCCTGGAGAATGACTGGAACCACAGCTCTGGGAAAGGCAGAGAGCAAGCCCCTCCCTATGGCAAAGCTGAGACCCAGATCCTCATCTACTGAACCTCCTCCTGGGAGTGCCCCATTTCCCCAGAGCTGCGCCCTTTCTTCTCACCTAAGGGCCATGGGGGCACTTGCTTGCCTTCCCTTGCTCATTGTCCCTGCTCCGGAGGAAGTCCTACCTAGGACAGTCCATTAGTGTTTGATCAGTGTTCACAGAGGCCCTCACAGGTCACTTTGTGCCTCGCTCCTGTAGCCTACGCTCATCAGCAGCAGCTAAAACACTTCCAGCATCCAGCTGATCACTTCTTTGTAGCATTTGTCTGCCCCAACCAAAGTCCTGGCCTACGTGAGGTTTCTGATGTTTTGGTCATTTGGCCTCACGATAACCCTTTGACAGAGGTATCAGAGAGGGAAGCTAACTAGCCCAGGATCACACAGACTGTACCATGCCTGAATATCGTTTGCCCATTCCAGAGTCCCTCTGAGCTAGGCAGTGGTGGTGCACACCTTTAATCCTAGCACTTGGGAGGCAGAGATGGGTGGATCTCTGTGAGTTCGAGGCCAGCCTGGTCTACAGAGCGAGGGCCAGGACAGGCGCCAAAGCTACAACAGAGACACCCTGCCTCAAAAAACAAACAAACAAACAAAAAAAACCAGAGTCCCTCTGGTGGTCTGTGCCCCTTCTCTCCCTGTCAGTCTCATGTCCATCATTCAACAAAAATTTGGCTACTGCGCCCTAGGCCCTTTCCTTGGATGCAGTGTCATAGCCATGACAACACAGAGGATTCTTGCCTCATGGGAGTCAATGGGAAATGGGAAATAACACTTCAGAAAAGCATGTGATATCTAATGTCAGTGATCAGGACATGGAGAAAGGATCCTCAGAGAGAAGGTGGTCTGGGCAGAGCCTTAAGCTGGCATTAGGTGGAGGCAGGCAGAGTCCTGAGGTGAGAGGGACAAGCTTGATGGTCCTTGGCCAGAGGAAGAATGTGAATCACAAGATGCTAGCAAAGCTGGTGACCGTGCCATTGGGCTGGCATCGAGGCAGAGCTTTCTACACAACTAGAAGCCATAGGGGTTTCCTTTATAAAAAAAAAAATTATGGGGTTAGGAGGCCGCTAGATACATGCCCCGCCATTGAGCCACACCCCTAAGCCCTTGTTTACTTTTCTTTTTAGATTGGGGCGGGGATCAGAGGACAATTTGCAGGAACCTATGCCCTCCTTCCACCCTGTGGATCCTGACAATCAAGCCCAGGTCTTCAGGCTTGACAGCAAGCGCTTTTTCCTGCTGCGCCATCTCACTGGCCCTCCTGGTTTCCATTTTTAATCATTCTCGCTGCCACATGGAATGGCATGGCGTCAGGGCAAATGTGAAGGCATGCCCGTTAGAAGCAATTCTGTCACACAAGGGTGAGGGGTCAGAATGAGTTTAGGTCAGAAGCACAGATGCCAGGTCTTTCCAGGTGGCTTGGGTCTTCTCTGCAAGATCTGAAGAGGGTTGCAGGCACCTCATTTGCTACTGGAGCTCCCAAGGAGTTGAAGAAGGTTGTTGCCAGCCTGTGTTTTTCCCTTCCCAGGGGCTGCAGGGAGGCCATCAAAAGGATCGCTTATGAGTTTGTAGAGATGAAGGCAAAGGAAGGCGTGGTGTACGTGGAAGTGCGCTACAGCCCACACCTGCTGGCCAACTCCAAAGTGGACCCAATCCCCTGGAACCAGACTGAGTGAGTGGCAATGCTGCAGGGGGCTGCACTGCTCAGCCCTGAGGAGAGGGCGGAGTGCTGGGAGCCCTGGCCTTGCCCTGGTCTGTGGACTCAACTCAACCAGAAGAGGCATGATCCCTATTCCTCTGCCTGTGGTTACATCTCTGCCCTAAGTGAAATGCTTGGCTAGTTGCCCACAACTCTGCCTGGCTTAGCCAGTGACATATAGAGACTTTGCTCAATGAATGAGCCTGGCCCTTTCATGTCTTCTAGTCTGGACCTCTTGCATCTTGAAATATCTCGAGGCCCTCTTGTCCCCTCCCTCTGAGCCATGATTCTGATGCCTGCAGACAGTAGCAGTCCGACAGGTTCAAATTTAGCCCCCTCTCCATCTAGAAATAAGGAGGACTGTCTGACACCCCCACACTGGAATCCAGCAGTGCCCAGACAGTTCTAAGGAAGTAGGCCACTGCATAGGGGCTTGAAATCATGTCCACGTGTCTCCTTGAAAGACATAGGTCAGGGGCAAGGCTGCTCCTCCCTGCTCTAGTTTCATGGCTACCATCGCTACCATGGCCACCATGGCTACCATGGCCTGAAGTCCCTCCTTCCTTCTCTCCCCACACAGAGGGGACCTCACCCCTGATGAGGTTGTGGATCTTGTGAACCAGGGCCTGCAGGAGGGAGAACAAGCATTCGGGGTCAAGGTCCGGTCCATACTGTGCTGTATGCGCCACCAACCCAGTGAGTACCATTGTACCCTGCCAGCTGCCAGGCCTAGCCACAGGGCTGTACCTGCTCTATCCCAGAATCTCCTACCCCAGGGTTTCTAAAGACACAGTGAACTCTTGGCAGCTCTAGTGAGTCTCCTGAACAGGAAATCTAGGTCTTGACAGCCGCGTGACCAACAGGAAGCTCATAGCCAAAGGAAACTAAACAATAGGAAAATGTCTATGACCACAAGACTCTGTCGTTTGGCCCAGTCCAGAGCCTCTTGTATAGGTCTGACTTCTGAGGTATCTGGGATTCCTCTCCTGTTGCCAACATGGGCCAAACATCCAGGGCTCAAGCTTCAACCTGCAGCGCCCATTCTGTGACCTTGGGCAAGTCACATCACCCCTCTTGAGTGTTCACACCTCGTTCTGGGATGGTCACACTCACTTTGTGCCCCTACCCTAAGGATTAGTGGGAACAAAGCCAAGGGCTGATGTGAGGTTACAGGACTCACTACAATAGGGCACGGCCTGCCTCACTACAATAGGGCACGGCCTGCCTGCCTCTTCTCAACGCCCCGATGCCGCCTGGGGATTGAAGTCAGGTCATCGGGCTTAAGGCTTTTACCCACTGAGCCATCTTGTAGGCCTACATCGTAACTCTTAATGTAAAACTGCATGAATCATTAGCAATGACCTAATTCCTGAGGTATAGCATGGGATAAATATTAGACTCTATGTTCCCATTTTCTGAGGGAAGGTAAAGCCTGTCATGGTGTTGGTAAGCACTGAGGGAATGACCTGTCTGTCACTTACTGAGCCCAGCCTTTATCTCAGCACACCCTCGCCATGTGCAGTGGTGGTCTTCCTCTGGGAAAGAGGACTCTGAGGCTTGGGTGGGGGAAGACACAGCAGTCAGGATCTGAAGACACCGGATGCCCTCTCTGGACAGATGAGGGCTTAGAAAATCCAGGAGGGCAGCTGGGCAGCCCTGCTCCCATACTGTCTGATGACGCTCCGTTGAACCTCTCTCCCAGACTGGTCCCTTGAGGTGTTGGAACTGTGTAAGAAGTACCATCAGAAGACTGTGGTGGCCATCGACCTGGCTGGTGATGAGACCATCGAAGGAAGTAGCCTCTTCCCAGGCCACGTGCAAGCCTATGAGGTGGGCCTGAGAAGGGGAAAGATGTTCCTGAGGGAGCTTGGATGGTGAGCCTGGGGCCTCCCGAGTCCCCAAGTGTGCCTTGGTTGGGGTGAGGGACTCTGAGCAGGGCATAAACCAAAGCCCCTGCACAGTGATGGGAGAGCTGTGTCTGAGTCTGCATCTGCCTGTGATTTGCTGTGTGATCTTGGACAGAACTGCTTCTTTCTGGGCCCCGTTTCTTAGTTCTACACTTCTTGTCAGGCCTTGGTCATATTAACTTGAACTTTCTGGAACTCCACCCTGAAATCATGTTAGTTTGCTTTAGAATATTAGACAATGTGTTTAACCCTTCAGACAGTATCCATGCAGGAGCTGCAGAATGAAGGATAGCTTCCACTTTATTTATGACACTTGGAAACCAGGCCACACCCGCCTGCGTACTTATTGAAGTAGCCTAGCCTGACTCTGAGGACAGTCACCCTGCCAAAATTTAGACCCCAAGTGTGGCAAAGACAAGGACCTCTGGAGACCTCCTAGGGACCTTGTAGAGCTACCCGAAACTGTCTCTTCCCCTTCCAGGGGGCCGTGAAGAGTGGCATTCACCGCACCGTCCATGCTGGGGAGGTGGGCTCTGCTGAGGTTGTGCGAGAGGTAAGAAAATCAGGAACCCTGGGCCTCTTCTTCCTGACTCCAGTCCTGCTCCCGGACTCACCTCCTCTCTGCTTCTCCATAGGCTGTGGACACTCTCAAGACAGACAGGGTGGGACATGGCTACCACACACTGGAGGACGAGGCCCTCTACAAGAGGCTACTGCAAGAAAACATGCACTTTGAGGTGAGGGTGTGAGGCTGGGAGCTGTCTCTGGCTACCCCATGCCTTTTAGACAGAGATGGAAGGACAGGCAAGCTGACTGGGAGTGGCCAGATGGTGGAGGTGTCAAGGGCTTGAAGCAAGGAGGTCCTTGAAAAGCTGGCAAGAATAGTGCCACAGCAGGTGGCTCGGCCCATCTGGGTATGGCCTGGGGCCCACTATGCCAGCCACACACCTGCCCCTTGCAGGTCTGCCCCTGGTCCAGCTATCTCACAGGCGCCTGGGATCCAAAAACGGAGCATGCGGTTGTTCGGTGAGATCTGGTTCCTGGGACCCATTTGGTTCTTGTGGAAAGGAAGGGGAGGGAACATAGGAACGGGCACCTGGTCATCCTGGTTCTTAGGAATGAAGTCTCGTTGGCTGGATGGGAAGCAGGTACTGATGTCCTTGTCTAGCAAATGAGGACTATGAAGCTCACATGTGCAGATCTGACTGTGGTCCCTACCTACTACTAGAGCCGAGGTCCCATAATGCATCAGCCACAGTAGCCTCCTCCCAAAGGAAGCTTCTACATTGTCACCAACTCTGTCTTCTGGGCTGTGGGCCGGCTGGGTGTTGGCTGCTCTTGGTGCTGTTGAGCACTCCCCTGAATGCCAGCCTGAAGCCTTTCCCTGGAGCGTCTCTCCCATACTACAGGGGTCCTAGCTTGCTGTCCTGTCACCAGGTCTTTATCAGGGCTCGTGTGAGGACAAAGCCATCTTCTCCTAAGGCAGGATACAGATGGCAGAACCTGGGCTGACAATGGACAGGCCAGCACTGGTCTGTCAACCACTTAAACAGATGGAGGAGTGTGCTCTGATGACAGGGGGCTCTTGACTTCCTTAGCATGGTGCCTATGGCACATCAAATGGCAGCTCTTGGAGGCACATGGGTCTATTAGCACACTGGCTAGAGGGAGGTTTAACTCATCTATGCAAATACAAAGGCTGAAGAACAAAGACCCCTGGTGATGGTGGATCAAGGACTAAGAGAACCCACAACACTGACATTAAGGTGCAGGTAGAAACAGACAAAAAGGAAGTCAACAGCGTGGTGTCAGTGGTTACGGGTGCTTGCTGTGCAGGCATGAGGACCAGAGTTCAGATTCCAGCACCCATATAAAAAGCCAGGCATGGGGTTGGAGAGATGGCTCAGAGGTTAAGAACACTGACTACTCTTCCAGAGGTCCTGAGTTCAATTTCCAGTAACCACATGATGGCTCACAACCATCTGTAATGAGATCTTGTGCCCTTTTCTGGCCTGCAGCAGACATGCAGACAGAATACTGTATACATAATTAATAAATAAGTCTTTTAAAAAAAAGCCAGGCATGGCCATGCACACCCATGACCCCAGTACTAGGGAGGGGGTGGAGACAGGAGGATTGTTGGGGTTTGCTTTAGCATGAAATAATGAGCTTCGGGTTCAGTGAGGCCCTGACCTAGAGGAAGAAGATGGAGAACAAGGAAGATGGCCAACATTCTCCTCCTGATCTGCCCATCCACAAACATGGGTATACACACAAACAGGAAACTAAAACAAAAAATTTAAAATAATTTTTTAAAAAATATAGTGTAGGGGCTGGAGAGATGGCTCAGTGGTTAAGAGCACCGCCTGCTCCTCTAAAGGTCCTGAGTTCAATTCCCAGCAACCACATGGTGGCTCACAACCATCTGTAATGAGATCTGGTGCCCTCTTCTGGCCTGTAGGCATACATGAAGGCAGAATACTGTGTACACAATAAATAAATAAATAAATAATATATATATAGTGTCAGAGAAATCTAAGAATGGTGTTTTGAGAAGAGTCAAGTGTCAAATTCTGGGGCTGATAAGACGGCTCAGTGTGTAAAGGTGCTTGCCACAAAGCATGACAACCCAATAACCTATATGGCAGAATCAGAAACCGACCGTCACAAATTGCCCCTTGACCTCCAAACATACACCATGGCATGCACATCCACAGCATAAATACAAATTTTTAGAAGTGTTGAATACTGGGCTGGAGAGGTGGCTCAGAGGTTGAGAGCGGTGGCTGCTCTTAACAGTGGCCCTAAGTTCAATCCCCAGGCTCACAACCATCTATAGTGAGATATGGTGCCCTCTTCTGGCATGCAGGCATACATGCAGGCAGAACACTGTGTACATAATAAATAAATCTTTAAAAAACAAACAAAAACCAAAACAACAACAAAGGTGTTGAATACTGCTATCCAAGCAAACAAGGTTGGAGCCAGCAGAAACCAATCAAGCTCAACAAGATGGTGGGCAGGGTTGTGCCAGGAAGTTTATGTGGGGTGTTGAGGAGCTGAGGCCTGACTAGGAGAGGCAGGCAGGCAGGGTGCCAGCCACGTTCCAGTGCTGAGAAGGGGAAGGTAAGAGGGCACAGATGTTCGAGGGGCTGTTGCTTTCCTGGCTCCGCAAACTGCCCTCCTCCCTGGCTCTCACCTCAGCTCCAGACTGCAACCATTCATGTTGTCTAAGGCTGGGTGAAGATCGAACTGGGGAGATGGGGCAGCCATGGTCCTTGGAGTAAAGAGGCTCTTTTCTCCCTGCCGGCCCCTCTGCCAGCTTCAAGAAAGACCAGGCCAACTATTCACTCAACACAGACGACCCTCTCATCTTTAAGTCCACCCTGGACACTGACTACCAGATGACCAAACGGGACATGGGCTTCACTGAGGAAGAGTTCAAGCGACTGGTGAGTAGGTGTGAGCTGTGGCCCCGACACTTGGTCCAGGTGTCGTGTGAGGACTGCCTGGAACCCCTGGAGACCCACAGTGGGTTTCCCTGACATGCCAAGCGGAGTCTAGCACCAAAGGCCCCCCACAGAGATGCCTTGACACTGGCATCCCAGCTGAGGGCCAGGTGGCTTAGCCTTTCCCTGGGTTGGTCCCTCTCCCAGAAAGGTGTGTCTGGCTGTGGAAAGGTGTGTCTGGCTGTGGAAAGGTGTGTCTGGCTGTGGAAAGGTGTGTCTGGCTGTGGAAAGGTGTGTCTGGCTGTGGAAAGGTGTGTCTGGCTGTGGAAAGGTGTGTCTGGCTGTGGAAAGGTGTGTCTGGCTGTGGAAAATTGTGTGCCACTTAAGCTGCTCCTAGTGAGACCTCCTCGGTCCTGGGTTCTGAAGTCCTGAGTGAATCCCTGCAAGGGCCTCGGCCCCACATCTAACCTCCTCACACCCACACTGAGTATGGGGATCTGTGGTCCTTGCTACGGCTCATGCTGCCCTGTGACCTAAAACAAGCCCCTCGCCCTGGTTCACGGGACCACTCCCTTCCTGGCTCTTCAACTCTGTTTTCCCTTCTAGAACATCAATGCGGCCAAGTCAAGCTTCCTCCCCGAGGAAGAGAAGAAGGAGCTTCTGGAACGACTCTACCGAGAATACCAATGGCCACCACAGGCTGAAGGTACACCCTACCTCTGCAGGGCACAGCAACCGTCCCATCCCTTCCCTCTTTGACTTTATGTATGTCCCATAGCAGAAGTCCTTAGGGGGTGGTACCCCTCTGCTGGGGAGCAGTAACAACCCTATCCTGTCCCTCCTTGACTGTGGTTTGTAGAAGTCCTTTGGGGAGCGGGGGACAGCGCTGAGAATTAGTGAGGCCTGCCTGGCTTCTGGGTGCAGTCAGCCTCTTGTCAGGGAGGCTATTTCCTGAGCAGTTACTACCGTCTGGACAGGTTTTCTGCAGATACTCCCAACTATCAGGGCAGCCTGAGGCATGACCTGAACAAGGAGCTGGCCCAGTCCTATTTCCATGAATCCCTTCATTTCTGTATATGGCCTTGGCAAGGCACACATTCCCTTGCCTGTAGCCCCTGCCTTGCTATCTAGGGTAGGAAGGTACTCTCTGGGCCTGGAATTCTGTGCTTTCCCCAACGCCTTATGTGTTCTAAGTGGTCTGATCTTTCTACCTCTCTGACTTGACCAGCAGGGCAGGTCCCCTGAAGATGGCAAAGCCACTTCTCTGAGCCTCAGCCTGTGGACGGAGCCTTCACAACTCTGTGACACTCTTACCTTCATTCCTTCCAGACCTTGCAGCGGCCAGGTCTGTCCTCTGATCAGGTGTTCTGGCTAGGGCCCCGGGGCCTTGTCAATTGTGGGTATGGATCGGAAACCTTCCTTCTAAGGCTAAAAATTTGGTGTTTAATAAAGCAGCTGGTGACTGGCATCTTGCAGCACATGGTGAATGTGGTCTTGGGGCTGCTGGCTGGGGTGGGTAAGAGGCACCACATGGACACTGGGCTGGAAGAGGCAGGACCTCTCCTCCAGAAGTGACATTTTCCCAGAGGGGCAGTTTGAGCAGGTGCTCCTCAACTCTTGGCTCCTTTAACCAGAGTCCTTTGTGGCTATTTTTATTATTTTAAAGGGTTATTCATTTTTATGTATATGGGTGTTTTGCCTGCATGTATGTATGTGCATTGTGTGTGTGCCTGGTGCCAGAGGATGTCAGAAGAGGGCACCAGATCCCCTGGAACTAGGGTTTAAACAGCTGTGAGCTACCGTGAGCACATGTGTATTAGAGGACAACTTGTGAGTGCTGCTTCTCTCCTTCCACCGTATCAGCCCAGGGATTGAACTCAAGCTGAGAGGCTTGGCAGCAAGCCCCTTTACACACTGAGCCATCTCACAGCCCGCCCCCCTTCAGGTTATCGCTATGGGCTGTGTGAGCATGGGTTGGGGAAGGGTTCATCAGATGCCACGTGAGGAGTTATACTGGTCACTACAGGACAGAGGGCGGCAGTGGAGCCCTGCTAGTTGAAGATGTAAGGGTACAAAGCCCAGCTGGGCATTTGATGGTTAAAAGAAGCAATCTCAAGCCAGTCACACAAATCATCAGCGTTTATTTCCTGGGACCTAAGTATCACTCTCTTGGTACAAAGGGCAAAGAACTGGTCAGCTAGTTTTGAGTCCAAATCCTTTCCCTACAACTGGATCTGAGGCTCCATGGGGGGGAACTTAGAGCTGCATAGATCATCAGAAGTAAGCTTAAAACGGCTTCCAAAACAAACCAAAACCAAAACAGAAAAAAGTGATTGTCAGCTCCCCCTTCTCCGCTGAAAAAAGTTATGTTTTTAAAAAATGTAAAAGAGACTTTAAAAAAGGGCTAGGAAGATCTTTCCGACATAGGCGGCTGACTGGAGGGATGGATTGTGGGGACAGTCCCTGTCCAGGTAGGGACTGCCCACCTGGGGGGCAGGGCCTGGCTCGGGCCCCACCTAGCTGAATAAATAGCATCCCGTGGTGATGGTGTGCCTGGGCACTGTGGGGAGGTGGAAGAGAGACTGGAACCATGGGCGTAAGCGGAGGACTTTGCTGGAGTAGGGGCCACAGAGGCCTCCACGAGGCTCTCAGTCCATCTGGCTGCTCAGAGAAGGGACTGCTGGGTTGTGCCAGGGCTCCAGTTCCAGGAGGGGACAGCAGGTCTCTCTTCTAGCCTGTAGAACCAAGGCCGGACTCAAGACGAGGTGCTTGCATCACTGCTCTGGGGCTGGCTGCTGGCCTCCTTCTCTGGGGTACTTCCCTCTGCCTGTCCTTCTGAAGGGGAGAGAAGAGGAGGAAGTTTTGGATACAGTCACACACTAGGAAGCACGGGGTTCTGGAAGGACCAGGCAAACTGATCACTGTGGCCAGCCTTTGGAGCAGGCTAAGAGCTGCACTGGGGAGGGGTGACCAAGGCCAGAGAGGCATCTGCCTGCTTTCCCGTGTTTCTCTTACATGGAAAGGCTGGCAGGGCTGCTCATGCAGTAAAAACCAGAAAGGTCAGGACTGGGGACAGGTGCTAAAGTGTGAGATGAGTGTGTGCTCCCCGAGGGGCTGCGAATGTGAAGTTTCCAGCAAGAAGTATGTGCTTAGTAAATGAGAAAATCGTTGAAGACAGTATAGCAGACTCAACCAGCCCAGCTCAGGAGTGCCCACGATGGTAGAGGATGCACATCTGGACTGCCCGACTCAGCACACCACTGCCAGCATCCACTCCTGCTCTACTCCAGCCAGCAGAAACCTGAGCTGGGCTGAAGACAGCAGTTGGCTGAGAGCAACCTGGCCTAGGTCTCCTCACTCCCAGCTTCCTCAAGTCCTACTGGGAGATGGAACCAGCAGCTTCTGCCTCACCCACCCGACAACAGTGTGCCCGACTTGTATTCCATCCTCAACCCTCCCAGGGTCAGCATCCTCCACAGAGCCTGGTTATATGGACAAAGCCAATAGCCAGTCTCAAGCCCCAATGACACTGTGATGCCACTGAAGGTTCATCTCATTCTGCCATTAGGCCTGTCTTTATGCCTGAGCCCTGGGTCTGGCCATTGCAGGCACTCTGTCAACAGTCCACACAGCAACCTGAAGGTGTGTTTGGGGTCATGACACCCATGCAAAAACAGGCTCAGAGGAGCAAGTTGACTGATGTACCTACAATCAAAGGGTGGAGAGCCTGCTTACTGCGGAGCCCAGCGTCCTCCACTAAGCTGCATTCTCTGGAATTTATAGAGGCTTGCTGGCAGGTTGGCCTACCAGTGCCCCACATGGCAGTCTTGGGCCTGAGTGCTCATGGAAGTAAATAGTGTGGGCAGAACTTGGCACTGTGACTCAAGTATGTGCCAATCTGAGCCTGCCTGGCATGAAGCTACCTCTTCTGAGGATAGTGGCTGAACCAAGGCTCTACCCACTTCCGGGCCTCTGGAGACCTAACACCCATGACTGCACCCAAGGAAATGTGAATTGTGTGAAGCCCGCCGTGAGCTGTGACCCTTTGAACCATGGTCTCTGCTCTGTCACTCTGTTGCTTAGAGACTGCAGGCCAGCCTCTTTGCAGTAACCAGCCTGGCAGGGATGAAGACATTCTAAACAGACTCTGTGTCCTTCACCTTGGCTGTCAGACTACTGAAACAATGGACCCCAAGAAACTAGAAACAATGCCCCAGGATCTCCTGCTGCAGAAAAGCCTAAAGCCCAAGCCAACCAGAGGGACTTTTCTCTTGGAAAGAGCTTGGCAACTCGTCAGACCCTGAGGACAGTGGGCTCTAAACAGTGAAGAGCCCATGGTGGGCAGGATCCCACCTTGTGCAGGACTGCTGAGATATGCACACCTCTGGCCTCTACTTAAACCTGCCCTCATGGCACAGCCTCAAAGATGAACCTGGAGGGGTCACTTGATCTTTCGTCCCTCTTCCCAATGTGGCCGTGCTGAATAAATTGCCTTTTCTTGCTCTTCATATTATTTGGCTCTTTTACTTTATCTGTATGAATATTTTGGCTGCACGTATCTATGTAAGTTTTGCTTGAATGTATGTGTGCCACACGCATGCAAGGAGTACCTCTGGAGGTCGGAAGAGGGCACTGGATCTCCTGGAACTGGAGCTACATATGGTTGTGAGTGCTGGGAACCCAACTTGGGTCCTTTCTACAAGCAGCAAGTGGTCTTAACCACTGAGCCCTCACTCCAGCTCCTAATTTGGTCCTTGTAATTGGCATACTGAGGACTGCCATCTGAATGTGGCTTATTGGAGCACAGGATGTGACCCCAGGTCCTCTAACAATTATCCTTCTTCCCTGCCAGCCTCAGCTCCCCTTTAGTTGGGGAGAAGGTCCTCTCCTATCTGTCCCAAGGAAGAAAGAAGCTGTGATGCCCAAGGTGAGTGCACTGTCATCTCCATGGCTAGCCTGTGGCGTCTCTTGCTCTTAGGTAAAGTAAAGCAGCATCTCCCTGTCTGAGAAGACACCAGGGACAGACAGACTTGTACCTCACACTGGACAGTACTGACACATCAGGCAGGCCACAGGCTTGAGGAGACCAGGTAGCCAGGACCTCTTAAGTTTTTGAGGATTTTGGTCCTGTCCTACTCAGCTTATGCACTGGCTCTTGGAAGTTGTGACAGAAAATTCTGGGGTCCTTGGTCTGCTGCGTCAAAATCTCAGGGCTGACATTTAAGGCCCTGTCCTCTGTCTCTCTGAGTCTGCTGGGCTCAGAAATGCCTGCAAACATTTTACTGCGAGGCCTCCACACAGAAGCTTCTCATAGCTGGTCACTTTGCCCCAGCTTTACCAAAGGTGCATCACTCCCTGGAGCAAGCACTGCTCTGTTTTCATGTCTCCTTTCTGGACACCAGTCACTGTGGCTAGCAAGCATCATGTCCTGGGAGGACCCACATATCATGAAGACTCTCAAGGAGGGCAAATGGTGTGGGAAGGGCCTGTAGGAGGAGACTGGCAGCTACGGTGGCTAAGGAGGGTGGAAGGCACCAAACAAAGCTGATTAGGGCAGAGAGGCCTTGAAGAAACCCTTGGC
Organism: Ondatra zibethicus; assembly: GCA_004026605.1. NCBI lineage: Eukaryota > Metazoa > Chordata > Mammalia > Rodentia > Cricetidae > Ondatra > Ondatra zibethicus. Next base: position 18,344 of record PVIU01019564.1, read on the forward strand.
ACTGTGCCCAGTGTGCCAGCTGGACATACTGCTCATTCAGCTGGGCAGTGAGCAGCCACTGAATAGGTGCCTGTCACATGCCAAACCCTGCTAGTCACAGAGGGCATCAGACAGCCTGGGCTACAGCAGCTCAGTTCAGAGGGGGTGCTGTGTTTATAGGGCATGGAGACAAAGGGAGTAAAGGGGCTCTCTGCTAGAGACGAGCTGTGGTCAGGGAAGGCCTTCACACAAAAGGCACCACCATGAGAGGCCACCAGCATGTGTGGACCAGGCAGTGGGTGAAGAAGCCCTCACAGCTCTAGAGCCTGCAGGCTGGAAGAGAGAGCAAAAAGTGGGGGACGAGAAGCTGCAGAGGGGCGTGGCATGGGCACTGTGGAGGTATCCACACCTGAGCGAAAAGTAGGGACCAGCACAAGGAAGGCCGATAGGGCCTCGAACAGGAAAGCTGGGTGAGGCTCTGGGGGTAAGAGGCAGCACACTCTCTCAAGGCAGAAAGACTGTCATACTAACTGTGGTCATGTGCTGGGTTAACCTAGGCAAACTCCCAATTTCTCTTGGCCTCAGTTGGTCTATTATATGAAAAGCTGGGTCCCTGCCCCCAACACCTTCTCTGCTCTGTCCTCCTAAGTCCCTTCTGGGCAATGAGGACCAAGAACTCAAGACTGGGGCCACCCAGGCAAAAACAATGTTATGGCCCTGCAAGGACCGACTGCTCCTGGAGTGACATGGAGGAAGCCACAGTGTAGTGTGGGAAGTGGTGTCTCTGTCTGCAGCAGGGGAGAGCTGGAAGTGAAGGCTTCCCAGGAAGGATCAATAGCTTTCTGTGGACCTGAGCTGAGCAGAGTCCTCTAAGAGAACAGAGGGAGAAATGGGGACCAAGGTGTCCCAGGCAATACTGGGTGGCTCCTCTTGGTTTCTTCATTGCATCATTCAGCCTGTGGTCACCAACTGCTTGCCATGTGCAGGAAGAACAGAGGCCCCTCTTTTCTGGAGCTCAAAGTCAAAGAGATGAGACCTTTGAGAGTAAATCGGCTGGGGCAGGGCATCAGCTCTCGGAGGAGGCTGCTCAGAGCATCTGCTAAGCTGGACCTGAGAGGAAAGGGGCAGCAAGTGGTCCTAACTCCACTGGGGGATGTTCTAGATGAGCAACAGTGAAGGAGAGGCCCTGACTAGGAAGCTCTGCATCCTGATAGAGAACTAGACAAATATGGGTGAGTGGGGGAAGGTGTGGGTAACAAGGCATGAGTAGACCCCCCAAGGCCAGGCAGGCTGGCCAGCAGTGCATGACTTCTCGGGAGCACTGGAGAGTGTCTTGGCTCTGAGATACCACCAGGGAATCTGGGGCAGAAGCCTGACAGGACTGGATGGCTAACTAACCCTGCTGCCTACTGTGCAAGAAGCACACCTAGTCCTAGTGAACAATAGGTAACATGGCAGTTATGGGGATGGAGAGAAGATGAAGCACGAGGCAGACAGAGTTAGGATGCATCAGAGATCTGACAGGGCTTGTTGGTGGAGTTGAAATGGGAGGAGGAAAGTGGCCCAGATGCTCGCCAGAGCCCTCAGGACCAAGACACTGGCGTTCTCTAGCCTAGACATTGGCTGGGCTCTGCCACTGTCATGGACAGCTCCAATTTAGAAACACTTCTCTGAGAAGTGTGGGATCTGGAGACTAGCGAGAGCTAGCAGAGCACCTCCCCACCTGCCCACCAGGATGTTGGCACTGGCTCTGACCTGCCCCCTCAAGTGCCAGCTCGCCCATGTCTCCAGCTAGCTTCCGCACGCTCACGGCCTCCGAGTCACCCTGGATGTCAGGGACTGCATTCCGCCGGCCTGTCCGGTCACAGGAGATGAAGTCCGAGTAGGAGGACTCGACCTCCATCACGCCTGTCGCATCGCTCCTCAGGCCTGTGGGGACAGGAGCAGGAGAGCAGAAGTGAAGCGCTGATGTCCTCTGGCACAGCCGCCTTTCCCCGGAGAACTGAGGGAAACACCGTAACCCAGTTAGACTACTAGCCCATCTTAAAGAAGAGCGTGGGGCAGGTGGTGCTGCATGGCTGTAATCCCGGCACTTGGGAGGCAGACACAAGATCTCTATGAGCTCTGCACCATCCTGATCTACACAGTGAGTTCCAGAATAGCCAGGGCTATGTAGAGAGACCTTGTTTTATTAAAGGAAAAAAAAAAAAGAATATGCATAAGGGTGAGAACTGACTCCTGCAAATTGTTCCCTGACCTTACACCCTCACCGTGGACCTCAAACACACACACACACACACACACACACACACACACACACACACACACATGATGACATAAATGTAAAAAATGTGTTTAAAAAGAACATTCATTCAATCTTCATTCAAAGTAAATTTGAAGACCAGCATTTCCATGCTTACCATATCATGTGCCTGGCACCATCTTGGGGTCTACAGACGGAGCAAGGACAAGCCAGCACCACTCCCCACCTCACAGAGCTATATTTGGCATCAAGCTACCATTGTTCAGGGTTCCAAGGGATGGCCAGGACCCAACCAAGACTCGGAATCAGGAAGTACCATGTCAGTAAAGATGCAAGGATGGTATGGGAAGAATCTGGGCATACTGACTTACACCATGCTGTAATTGCAGCACTCAAGGGACTGAAACAGGAGGATTGCTGTGAGTTTGAGGCCAGTCTGAGCTATGCAGTTACACAGTAAGCTCTGGGATAACAGAATGAGACTCTGCCTCAAAATAAAATTTAACAATCTAAAAAGAGAAAGGCAAAGAGTGTCCTTAGGGAGGGAGCAGCAAGTCCTGAGGCGCTGAGGAGGAGCGATGGGGTAGAGCGGAAGAGCAGGAGGGGCCAGTGATATCGAGGACACTGAGGGTGGGCAGAGGCCACCTGCCCATCCTGGAAGGCTTGTAGGTAAGGTCATGAGGATAAGCTGTGCATTTCAAAGACAATTCTGATGTCTCTGTAGAGCAGGGCCTGGGTGGGAGTAAGTTTAGAGGCTTCTGAGGAGGTCAGGTGTGAGAAGGCAACGGGGAACACACAGGCACTGACATGCACTCTAGACAGCCTGAGGGCAAATGTGTGGGCAGTGCCTGGCTGACGGGGAATTCAGTTTCTGACATGAGTCAGAAGGTGGGCAGATGCGTGGCTACTGAAAAGGGACCCACAGGGGAGCATTTGAGATACCGGATGGTTGGAAAGCAACCATTTACTAGTTAATTTCCTGGCTGACTTCAAGTTTAGTTTCCCATGATCCCTCCAGTGGGAAGGGTGGAACAGGCACATGGAGGAGGCTGGAGTGGAAGCAAAGGTGTGAAGCCAGAAACAGTACAGCCCTGTGGTAGACAACGGTCTAGAGCAAAGAGAACCATGGATGTAAGGACGCAACACAGAAATTATATAGGGATATACAATGCACACATTGTACATCACAGCCTATTCTTTGGAGCAAAGACACTACCCCTCTCTGGGCCAGGTTCCCCACCTGTAAAATGAAGGCATGGAGAGATGAAGGGGGCACAGAAGTTCTGTGTAAAGCAGTCCCCGCTGCATCCAGCAGATGGCGCACCCCGTCCAGACTTCTTAGCTGTGGCAAGGGCCTCAGCTGAAGGACTGTGGATGTGGTTTCTTCTGCTAACCACTCTGCCTCCCCTTCCTTTAGGGAAACTGTTCAAAGCCCAGGACAGGTAAACAGCCTGTTACAATAGTGATAACACTGTGGTAACAAGGACAAGTGACAATGTCACCAGTGGAAAGAGTGACAGGACAGTTACCAGGCACTTGTTTTATGTCCATCACTCTCAATGGCCCCATCCAGTAAATAAACACTTATAACCTGACTTGGGAAGGTCTCAGGCAGATCCATGTGGCTCCCAGGCTCAGATGTTTCCCCGTGTGACACCAGCTGCCCATGGGATGGGTCAAAGCCTGGGCAGCCCACACCATCAGCTGCAACCTATTTCTTCCATGAAAAGAGGGATTTGGGTCTGGATTTTCAACACACCAGACTGAAAGGCCTGAGCTTGGCAGCTGAGCCAACCTGCTCTGCTGCTTCCTTCCAAGATGCTCCGCTCGGCACCTGCTACAGAGGAGTGCTCTATAAATAAACCTGGATCACATTGCTTTTCATCCACCCACCCACCCACCCATTCTCTCCCCCTGCTACCTATATCTATGGGATGACAGAATGGATCCAAGGACTGCAGGGAAAGGCTGTCTGCCAGAGCGCCACACTGTTCTTGCCTATCTCCAGAATCTGACACCAGCAGATGAAGTTACCTGCTAATCTGAAGGGCCAGCCTCTCTCTGGGACACACCTCATGGGGCTCTGGCCTTGCTCTTACGCTGTCTGGCCCTATGAGCTGCACAGGCAGACACCTGATGCTGGTGGCACAGAAAAAGGTCACTGCCAACCAAGCCCCAAACCCAGTCCTGGAAAGCAGCTGTCCCCATCCCGCAGGGAACAAGTGATTCCAAACACAGCTCTGGGGAGTTTTCAGCTCACACACAAACACTTTTCTTCCACATCTATAGTCTTCATCCTGCTGTGGCATAGGTGAGGGCTGGAATCATAGCTACGGGAGGGGCTAAGGGAGAATGATCTCAGGTCCAGCTAGCCTGGCCTACATAGCAAGATCCTGTCTCAACAGACAGACAAACATGAGGAAATGTTCACGTATACTGTTAAGTGAAATAAAACTATATAACCACATATACAAATATTTAAATTATGAGTGATTTTTTTAAGTATTCTATATTTTCTCTACCTTTTTGAGACAAAGTCTCATGTAGCCCAAGCTGGCCTTGAATTCACCATGAAACCACAGCTGGTCTTAAACTCCTGATCTCCCTGTGTCTATTTCCCAACTGCTGCGATTACAGGAGTAACCACACCTGGTTTACTTTCTAAATCTTCTTTAGGGGAATAGTTATGTTTTTATTATTAATTATTATTAACACGGGACATGTGACCCAAGGCCTTCTGCACACTAGGCAAGTGTTCTACCACTGAACTACAACCCCAGGCCATAAATTATCAAGCTTGAAGATAACTGTGCAAGAGAAATAAAACTCACAAGGTGCAAATGGAAAGATGTAAGAACTAGCGTCCCACCCTGCTCCAGACACTCTCCCCAAGCACAGTGTATCTTGGTTCCTTCAGAAATGTCTGGGCCATACACAAAAGCCTTCCCTTCGTTTTTCCTTAAAATTTTTGTGCACAAAATTTTCATTTACTTTTTATATCTTTAATGTAATCACACGCATGCACGTGATATGAAGTGTGTAGGTGTGTGGGAGCCACAGTGCCCATATGGAAATCAGGGGACATATTTGTGGAGCTCCTTCCCTGTGTCTGGGTGGGTCAGTGGCCAGGCTTGTGAGGCGAGAGCCTTTACTCATTAAGCCAACTTGCTGGTCATCCTTTCTTTTCTTTTGGAGGAAGGCTCTGGGACCAGGCTGGGCAGGAACTGACTATAAAACCCCAGGTGGGCCTCCAGCTCACAGCTTCCCAGATGCGAGGATTACAGGCTTGAACTATCATGACTGGTCAAAACTTTATTTTTCATCTTGCTTTTCTTCATTCAAGCATATGTCTTAGAAACAAGTCCAAATTACCCTGAAACCCTGTACAACAACTATATCAAGACACTAAAAATATATCCAAAGTCCTCCCAGCCCTCAGCTGCTGTTAGCAGCTGCACGATCCTCTGCGGTCACTGCTGTGGAGTGTTTTAATTCCTCCCCACCCCCAAGACCTGGAGCCTGTTTCCTTAAAAGCAGAAAAGCCACATCAAAGGCTCTGTGCTTTTTCACTGTCCTAGGTCCTGCCCCATTCTCCTCCACAGACTGTTTTATTTCTATTCCCATTTTAACCCATCTTGTGCAGCTAAAACAAAATACCTGAGCCTGAACCACCCTCAGCCGCATGTTTCATGAGTACGGGATGCATACACAAGATTTTAATGACCACAGGTCATTCTTTTAGATCCTCCCTCCCACAAGGGCAAGCACCATCTTTTCTTTGGTTTCCCAGTGTACCCTGAAGGGCTTTCCCGTGCCTGCATGCACTGGGTACTTCATACTAAATAAATAATGAACTTTACAGCCCGCGCCCTGCCCGAGCAGCCAGGCTGGGTTACTAGCAGCACCTGTGCAGAGGACTCCTCCACACTCCACTTGAGAGATGAGAAAAACTGAAGCTGGGGAGTGGACCACCTTCCTTCAACTTCTCAGATGGCACTTTCTCTTTCTTCTAGGCCAGCAGCTGACTACTGGTGCTCCCATGCTGTCCTTCACACTCTTCTGCTTCCTCTTGTCGCTCTGCACATCTCTCCATCCCATGACATAGCCATCCACTTGCTCGGCATCGACTCTCTCATGCTGAGAGATGGTGACACCAGGAGGGACTGTGGTCTTTCTCCCCTGAGCCCCGGCCCATCATGGATTTCCAGCAGAGTGACAGCTTTGATGCATTCAGGATCACGACAGGGCCTGGTCCATAGTACACGCTCAACAAATAACAAAAAACTTACAGCAGAGTCAAACCGAGGGGACTCCAGGGCCCACTTAGAAAAGCCTCTTGCTACTTGGAAAAGCTGAGGCTCAAAGGAGAATGCTACATCGTAGGGGCATATTCCCTTAGTCCCAGGAGGCAGAGGCGGTGGATTTCTGAGTCTCAGGCTAGCCTGGTCTACATAGAGAATTCCAGACCAGCCAGGGTGACAGACCTGATCATAAGCAGTAGTAACAATAGGAAAGTGATGGACCCACGGTTCTAGAATCTACAGCTCCTAATGCCTAGTGTAGAGCTCGCTGCCCTGCCAGCTGAACAGTCCTGCTAACAGTCACTGAGGTCAGAGGCTGCCGGTATGTTGCGGTAGAGCGCCTACTTTACTACTTGGGACATATGGCTCGGGACTAACCAAAACACCCTAAAGTTCCTGGGCTGAAGTGAAGATGCAGTGAGAATACAGGCTTACAGGGGCTGGAAAGTTCCATGAGATGTGAGGTGCCAATTAATAAAACATTGCTGTGTCTCCTGTGGCTGAGGTATCAGGAACGTTTTCCTTCTGACATTTCACCCCTCTCCTCTGTCGACTCTGCCTGATGGTGTCACAGAGAGCCAAGGCCCTACAGCCCTTTCTCTCATGCTTTTACTGTTGGGTGGAATAGGGGTTCTACCAGTAGGCCATCCTGGCCAGCATGTGCGCGGTTCTACTTGAAAGCCCTTGCTCACAGGCCAAGTTTAGTATGTGATGAACTGTGTTTTCAGCTCAAGGGTGGAAGGAGCAAAGGCGGGGCCCTGCTCCCCACAGCAGCCCTCATACGGGGCAGACTCCCAGAACTCCTCTTCTAGCTTCCTTTGCCCCCACCTGAACAATAATGAGGCATGACTGCTGAGTCTCTGCCAGCCTGGACATTTCATTGTGCCAGGCACCTTCCCAGGCATGGGGCACACACTGGACACGAGACATTTACAACCTGACACAAGAAAAGGCATCGAGTGGGGTATGGAAGGAGAGGAGCAGGCTCTCCAGCCTCACGCATGGTTCAGTTAAAGGTGGTGAGGTCAGGGAAGAGGCTCTGCAGTTACATGAAAAAGAAAAAGGTGGAGCACTAGGTGTGGTGACACCTGACTACAATCCCAGCACCTGGGAAGGAGAGGCAGGAAGACTCCCAGAAGTTCAAGACCGGCCTAGTCTATACACAGAGTTCCCATAGGGTGACCCTCTCTCAGAAACGTGCCAATCAAACTAACAAAAACCCTACCCCACCTGAAATGAAAGTAGCTTGGGAGGAATCCAGGCAGAGGCAAAAGCCCATCTGCATCCATGGGGCGCTAAGAACTAAAGCTCTCAGTTGTGGGATCTGGGTGCTTACAGAGAACCCAGCTGACCTTCAACACCCAGGCTACAAGGAAGAAGCCCTTATATTCTGGGGTCTCGAGGTCACAGGCCAAAGCTCCTGCAGGTGCTTACTCTGGTCCCCACAGGACAGCATCTCTCTGGGGTTTCTGCTGCTCTCCCCGGCTCTGTAAACTGAATAGGCCCTGGGCTGTGCCAAGAGCTACAGTCTGCTTGAATCTGCAGTTCAGTCCTCATTCCATTACAACTCCAAACTGCTTTCCAAATACATTTGAAAGGTCACTTCCTGCTTTTTTTCCTTTTTAAAAAAATAAAGTATTTTGCAGAAGTTACAGAAAAAGAAAGCAGATTTTTTTTTTCAGAGAACATAGGGTACAGGAGTGTGAAATGGTCTTGTGCAAGGTTTCTCAGAGTCAGCAAAACTGCCCAGCATCTCTACAGCTAGAAAGAGCTGTGGGTACCTGAGGGAAAAGCCAGGATCTACTAAACCAGCAATCTCCAAACCATCTCTGCTAAGGAAGCTGGGAACAGACAGGCCGCCAGGGTTGGCATCAAAGTGCTCCCGAGTGCCCTAGGGCACATACAGTGCAGGACCCAAGTGCTTAGTACCCATGCAGAGAGCAGCCCTGGGCATGGCTTTGATCAGAGGTGCCAGCAGGCTCCTAGCTCTGCAGGGAAAGCCCAGTTTCCTCAGTCAGGGCGGGCACAGCAGCGAAGCTTGCTGTGGGAGGTGGTATGATGGGAGGGAGTGGTAGGGTGCCGGACCAGAAGTGACCATCAGTGATTCTGGATTGCTAGGGAGCAAGGACACCTTTCTGTTCATTTCTTAGTTCTCTAGTGACTTTTCCAGTGGAGTGCCCTGACACTACACCCTCTGGGTCTCCTGCCTCCTCCTGGGACTCATACGTTAGAGTTTCTCCCCCAAATTCTCAGTCCTGTGATCAGTGTGCTCCTGGGGGAAGGGACAATCCCTAAATATTTTATGTTGATGATCCCCAAAGAGCTTCAAACTCTCTTAGAATGTATGAATCTGCCCACTTTTTGTGTCACTGGGCTTGTCACCAGCAAACCTCATGTGGCAAGCCATCAGCCTGCCCCCTTCAAGCCTTCCCTTTCCACAGGCTGCTGGAGCTGAGAGCGTGGAGCCATTCCTAATGCTCCCCACCTGCCAGCCACAGACAGCTTGTCACCAGGGCCCATCACCTCTGCCAGCCACGGACAGCTTGTCATCAGGGCCCATCACCTCTGCTTGCAGAACAGGTTCACTGTCACCTTCTACCCGCTAAGTGTCATGCAGAGGCCCTCTTACCCCAAACTGCTGCATGCCAATTTCCCACGCATCCCCAGAGTTGTTCCTGAAACAGAAACTGGGCTGTGTGATTCCTCTGCTCCAGTCAACATCAAACCCCTAAGCTCTTGTGTCAAGCCAGGACGTCCATTCTGACCCAGCCCTGCCTTCCTGCACAGCTTTTCACCATTTCTGCGTTCTTCGTGGCCTACTTTTGCTCTGCTACACTGGAGCCTCCAATTCTCAAACCTCCAGTTCTCTACTGTAATTACTGACCTTTCCAGGCCTCTTCCATCTGCCTGGGAATTCTTGGGCTACTCTCACCTCCTGTGCACTGCGCTGTAAGTAGGCAGGTGACACCCTAGCCTCAAGTTTGCGTTTTTGTTGTTGTTGCTTATTTTGTTTTTCATTTTTCGAGACAGGGTTTCCCTGCAGCTTTGGAGCCTTCCTGGAACTCACTCTGTAGACCAGGCTGGCCTCAAACTCACAGAGATCCTCCTGTCTCTGCCTCTCGAGTGCTGGACTAAAGGTGTATGGCACCACTGTCCGGCTGGCCTCAAGTTTTTAAAAGTTTCTTGCTCTGAGGTACCCAGGGCTCAAAACCACCAAGGCTCTTCTTTCTCACTGTGTAAGTCAAGAAGGCCTGATGCCTGGAGGCTACTGCAGTGGACACAACTAGGGGTCTGAAGTCTAGTATCTGTCCCCAGAGTGGCCCCTTATGGTACTGGCCAGCTCGCCTGACCAAGGGACAACTCTGAAACATGGATGCTAATAACTGCCTTGAGTGTGGCTGTGAGGGCTCTCAAAGCTCACTTGAGAGTAACAGAGGCTTTAACAGAGATCCAGTGGTCTCTTTCTGGCTGTAAACCACGTCTAAGACAAAGAAAGCATTATCATGGCTGTTTTGCAAAAGGGGGGGGGGGCGCGGCGCTCCAAGCAGTTGTAGCTTAGGTCACATGGCAGATGTGGAGTAGGATCCAGTCTGTAATCAGGCTAGAGCATGGAAGTGACCTGGAATAAGGTCTAGTGTCTACTAAGATTTTTTTTTTAAGTGTCTGTTTCCTTTCTATCATTTTTTTTTTTTTGTCCCTTACCCACCCAGTCACACCAGTCTCTAGCCTCAAAGAAAGAATTTCAAAAAGTAGAACAGGAAACGGGGAAGGCTCAAGAAAACGTTCTACTGTGCTCGCCAAAACAAACACCAGCTGTACTTAACCACACTTAAGCAAAGTTCTGGAATGAAGGTTCCCACTTGCGGTTTCTAGTTCTGAGTCAGAGTCTCATCATGTCCCTCAAACTGGCCTCAACCTTCTTCTCCTGCCTCAGTCTCCCTAGGTCAAAGAGGATAGGCCAGTACCTAATTCTCTGCATTGGATTTTGTACTGGAGATCAAATTCTTCAGTCTTTTCAATGATGGCTGGTTGAGTCTATGTATTTGCCTCAAAATTATTAATCCACAGCAATAGAAAAAAAATAATGTGGGATACCAGTTTAAAACCTCACCCTTTTAACAGCTATGCCCTACCCAGCAGGGCTGTGCTGTAACTTATGTAAGGCAGGGGGCTGGAAACTGTCAGTCTGTGATTCTAAGGAGGCCACTGGGATGAAGTAGCAAACAGTCTTGCTGAATCTTTCCATGGCTAGGCATGCTTCTCCCCAGCTTTCCTGTCATTTGGGCCATACCTAAGCTTAGCTAGGGCTCAGCTGTAAAGCAAAACTTCTAGAGAGAAGCAGCCCCCTCTACTATGAAGGGGGGGCAGGAAGGAAAAATGAAATCACTTCCAGGCAGGCTCACCCAAGTCCCAGGCTGGGCTAAGCGCCAGCTCTTCTGGTGCCAGGTGGGCATAGTTTCCCCCAATCTTATGGGTCTCAAGTACAAACTAAGGGGGAACCGCCCTCTGTCTCTGTAGTTGTTCTGCAACATGTCTACAAGTTGTCTGATACTCTGCCTAACAGGATGGGCATCGAAAAGGCTGTAACACAGTGATGGAGCCCTAGCCTCATACAAAGACAGCCCTTGGTTGAAGTTTTAGCATCATTCAAGAAAATAAAAACAGGTAATGGAGGATCTAATTTAAATCCTTTGGATGAGTTATGAGCTACCTCTGGAGCTAATTTTTCTTCCTTCTCTACTGGGGATCCCACTGAGGGTCTTTCACATACTAGAGCTATACCCTAGTCTCTAATTTCTAACATAAAATGAATGATGGTGTCTGATTTCTAGGAGGAAGTTAGTGCACCTCCTACAGCATCCAGTTGACTCTCCTGGGATACCTGTCTTCTGTATTTGAGCAATACAGGAAATCAGAGGCTGCCATACCTAATGAGGAACCCAAACTAGCTCCTGGAAGTGACCACACGAGGAAGCCTGAGCTGCATGGCAGAGATGCTACTACATGTCCCTTGTTAATGCAAATCTAGCCACTAGCTATGTGTGAGAGACAAAACCAGAATTACCCAGGCAAGCTGTCTAAATTCCTGACCTACAGAAATCAACAGAGAAAGTAAGTTCGTAACTTCTCTCTCCACTACTGAGCATCAAGGTGATGTATTCTGCAGCAGTGGAGAACTAGAGCAAACCTTAGTCATTTCCAGCCCAGGTTTCTGCTCCAGCCCCTCTAAGAGCCTGTCAAAGTTACCCCAAATACACTGTGTGGGACGAAAGGAAGCAAGAAAATAGCATTACAATATTCATCCATTCATCCAGATTTGTGACTGCACGCATGGACACAAAGGCAGCCAGACACACGAATGGCCTTGAGGAAGTTCATGGTCTAGTGAGGGAGACTAAGTATTCCTTAACTCTTCACAGCTGAGGTGTGTGAGGCACTTGGTAGAACTGCTAGTGCTTTCAAACCCCTTCCTCTTAGTGGGTCTGCAAATGACAGGCAGGATGGGGCATTGCTACAACAACAGCCCTTGTTGACATTTACTGATGGGAGAGCGTGAAAGGCAAAGCTGGTAAGAGGGGGAGTTTAGGAATACTTTAGGATAGCATATATAAACTTTAAAACGTCACAAACCTTGGTAGCTGAGAGCTATAGCTAAAAAGAATAGACGGAATGATAAAGGACACCCACCTGGCACCTTCTTCGGGTCTCTGCGTGCACGCGCACGCGCACACACACACACACACATAAATCTTAAAAAAAAACAAAAAAACCCTCCCACCCCTTGCCTACATCAGTCCCAAAGTGATGTAGATCAGAGACATGCTCAGAGCTTCTTAGCTAATAAAGCCATTTATAAAATACATTTAGAGTCAAATTTCATTTCTCTAATTATTCTCTGGGAAGGATGCACCCCAAGGCACACAAGATTCTCGCATTATTACTCTCTAAGTGTCAAAGCTCTCATCTGGAGACATAAAGTAGATCCGCAGTTGCCCAGGGCTGGGAGAGAACAAGAGGGTGGTGCTGAAAGGATGCAGGGTTTCTTTGTGGGTGATGGAGATGCCTCCAGTTGATTGTGCTGATGGATGTCCAACTATGAGAATACTGAAGGGCATTGACTTGGACTCTTTAATGGGTGAACTATGTGGCATGTGAATTCATAAAGCTAGAGAAAGAAAACACTCTACCTAATTATGATGGAGAGAAACCCTTCGCAAGTAGACACTAGTGCATTAATGCACTATGCCCTAAGCCTTCCTTCAGGATTTCAGATCACGCCTGTGAATGTGGTTTCTCATGCAGGATATAACACAGCAACATTCTCAGTATCACAGTGTAAGAGGCTATATGCCCTAGGCAAAAACAGTTCTTTATTTTTCTGCCTTTTCCCTAAAAATAAGGAAGGTGAACAGGCAGGTATGCTTTAGTCACACACTGGTTCACTGGCTATATTATCTACGGCAAGTCACTCAAACTCTGTACAGTGCACCAGTTTCTCCACGTGTAAAATGACAACACCAACTTTCTTAGGGTTAAGTACAACAGCATGCAAGATGCCTTTAATGGTCCCTCTGGTACTGGAAGCCAGACTGACCTGAGTGCTGGGGTTAAAGGTATATGCCACCATGCTAAGCTCCAACATAATTCTTGCCATTATCAATGCTGCTGCTCACAATGGTCTTTCCTTGGACTCAAACCATTAAACTAATGTCATGTTCATTGCTCTTGGGTATCGAGTGGAATGAATGAAGAGTCAGATTGTTTATTTCATGATGTGGCACGTACCCCATGGTGACCATGGCTGCTAGATGAAGTTCCAGCATTTCAACATTGCAGACCACACTTCTCCAGAACTTTTTACTTTCATTTTTAATGGTACTCAATATCAATGCCCTTCCCTTTGGGAAATTTTGTGCAGGCTTTGGTAAAGGATGAAAATGTGTACAATGGTAGCTTCTCAAAACAAAATAATTCTGTGGAAAACATCCCCACCACTGTGGAACCAGGAATTTCACTGTACCCTCCTAATTGCAGCAAGAACAGGAAAGAGATTTACTAGACACACCCAATCCCAAGGATGAAATGCCTACAATTCAGATCTAATAAATACAGAGAAATCAGAATGGTCCAATATAATAGAAAGAGAGTAATACGTCAGGATCTTCCCTTTTGGGAGCGTTATGAGGGGGAAAGGTCAATATAGTAAGGCTAAGAAATTATAATTATTATCTGCTCTCCAGAAGTCCTTTTCCCAAGGTCAGGCATTTGGATCAGGGTTTCCATTCCCTTGGGGCTTGAGGAAAGTTCTTGCTTAAGAAAGCACTCATTCTTATGTGTAAAGTTTACTTTTAAATTTTACCACCATCTATCTGGTTCATTGGAAGCCATCATTGAACCCTGTTGAGCTGCTGTGTCATCTAGAGTATGCTTTACACATTAGCACAGAATACGAATGTAGCTTGGACCACATGTTCTTCCTGGTGTCTGACTCAGCAACTCACGTTATTATCCATGTTTACTGAGCATGGGGAACCTCGGCTTCTAGAAGTCACAGCATTTGGCCAACATTCAAAAGCCAAAAAATGGCACAACCAAGATTTCACTCTAGTTTTTTTTAAGCTCTATGCCATTTTTTTCTTTCAACTACATGAAAGCTACTTTGTGGATTTTTACTTCACCTCTTTGATAACAGTGACTCTTGCCTTGAACATCTTGTCCGAGCCAAGTGCTGTGCACTTAGTATTTCAGTTCTAGTCCAGTCCTGTAGGGAAGTTGTTACTGCATTCACAGGTGAAGAACTGGGGTGTGAAGAGGTCCAGAGGCTCCACTAACTGAGGAGGAGGGCAGCATTTGAACTCTCCTTAGAGATAGCTGCCAGCTCTCACCCTGGACTCCTGCTCCCTGCTTCTCCAGCTTGCAGAAGGAAAAGACCTGGAGAAAGTGGCACCGTTTACTTTCCTGTTCTCAGAGTGGGCACTGTTTTCACAGATGAAGAACCCAATGCTCAGAGATGAGCTCTGATTCGGTCCTCTGGCATCACGTGGTAGTTGGTGGAGCTTATGACTCAGTTTCTCATCCACAGTGCACCCCGCCCCCCATCTCCTCTCAGTGCTTCTCCTAGTAACCAGGGCAGAATACAGCCTTGTTCCTCTTCTACTTTCCAGTAGTTCCAGGATTTCGGGGATTCCAGCCCTTCCCTGCCTCCAGCCCCCTGCTGAGATTTTCCCCTGCTTGTAGAGCCAAGGTCTCTAGTGGGAAGCTGCCATGAGAACAGAGCTCTCCGGATGCTATCAGCAAAGCCTGCACACCCTGCCTGCCAGCTGCTTCTCAGGGCACCAGGCTTGTGCCCCTCCTGACTTAGGGCCTCTGGGAATCCCCAGATGCTATGTTTGCAGTGGCTTGGTTGCAGCTGTCAGTTCCCAGGAATTTTTTTTTCTACCAAATCCTGTTCCAGCTGCTTTAGGAGCACTGAGGGCCAGAGCCCTGTGCGCCTTGACACTGCTAGGCTTTGTGTGTGGGGAGGGGGGGGCTTAAGTCATGGGCACAGCTTGATACATACAATGTTGTCTTAGTTTGTGTTTCTATTACTGTGAAGAGACACCATGACAATGGCAACTCTTTTAAGGAGTGGCTCACTTATAGTTTCAGAGGTTTGGTGTGATGTTATGTACGCTTTTTGGTTTTTTTTCCTTTTTTTTTTAAGAAAAAAAAAGAGTGTAGTTGGGTGTGGGAAGGCATTTTTAAAATTTATTTATTTATTATTTATACAGTGTTCTGTCTGCATAGAAGAGGGAACCAAATCGAATTGCAGATGGTTGTGAGCCACCATATGGTTGCTGGGAATTGAACTCAGGACCTCTGGAAGAGCAGCCAGTGCTTTTAACCTCTGAGCCATCTCGCCAGCCCCCTGTTATGTATGTTTTTGTGTGCATATAGATTCATATATACATACTGAAGGGTCCAAGAATAAGAATATAAAAATGTAGATTCCAGAAACAAGAATATAGAAATAAAGAAATATAGAGTTGTAAGCCTAGGAGAATGAGAACAGACTGTCAGTAGCCTTCTCAGCACCTTGAGGATTAACTGTTAACAGTGGGTTACTCCGCTTTACAACCCATAGCTCTATTTACAAGGTCAAAGCCTCTCTGCAAACTGAGAGCCTAACACCCCAGCCATCCTTGATTAACACAGATATGAGCTGAGTTAAGTTTTAGGAGACAGATATATGACCTCTGGGTTATGCATTTTCCCTGCTGTGTGAAACTGGCAGCATCAAAGGGGAGAGCACAGGGCTTCAGTAAACATCAACTAAAAGTACCAGGGAAGACATTAGATTAAGTGCAAACACTAGTTTAACTGAAAAACTCTGTTAAGGGAGATTGTAAACTAAGGCAATCTATATCTGAGTTTTCCCTGGAGATTGTAAAAATTTCTTCCTTACTATAAAAAGGTGGGCTCAGAAGCCGGCCTTTGCCACAGCCTTACAAATTCATTTCTGGCTGTGGTCTCAGCTAGTTGATAAACTTTTTGTGCCCCATAGAGACTTTTTATTTTTCCCTGGAATCAGGTTTCTGGAATAAAGTTTGCTTCTGGTTTATTAGACTTTGGTGGTCTTTCCCCATCTTTGCGTGACCCCCCTGGACCCAACACATACTAAATCATCTAAATTATTACTACATTTAGCTAATTACATATCTATCACCTCACTTTTTTGTGATGAGACTTCAGACTATCCTATTAGCAACTTTCAAGCAACTAACACATTATTATTGGGTCTACTTGTCATTCTATACATTAGATTTATTGTTATTATTCATTTTATAACTATGAACCATCAAGTCTGCCTATGTTTAAGTTTCTAAGACCCTCACCAGTTGTTCTCCATAACTGCTGCATGGATTTACACGCACCTCTGCCCTTTTACAATAGTGCACTGCACAGATTTACACGCACCTCTGCCCTTTTACCACAGTGCATTTCCCTGATGATTAGAAAGGATGCGAGGATCTTCCCATGCATCTTTCAGCTATTTGTATGTTTCCCTAGGGAAAGTGATGATGGGGGTAGAGTAGTACAAACTTGTAGTTCCAGCCCTCGACAGGTAGAGGCAAGAGGAGTGTGATTATAAGGCCAGCCTAGGCTACATAAAACCCTGTCTCAAGAAAGCAAAAAACTTAAAAGGCCAGGTATAAGAACCACATGTGTGCCCATGACAAGGCCCAGGACTTGGGAGGAGGCAGGAGTTCCAGCATTTGAGAGCAGGAAGCAGGAAGATGAAGAAATAAAGAAAACCTTAGCTGGGGCTGGAGAGATGGTTCAGTAGTTAACAGCACTGACTGCTCTTCCAGAGGACTTGGGTTCAGTTCCCAGCACCAGCATGGCCATTCACAACTGTCTGTAACTCCAAGATCTGACAACCTCACGTAGCCATATATGCATATAGCCACCAATGCGCATACAATAATATAAATTTTAAAAAATAAATAAAATGTTTTTAAAAAAGAAAGAAAGAGCCAGGCAGTGGTGGTGCACGCCTTTAGTCCCAACACTCAGGTGGCAGAGGCAGGTGGATCTCTGTGAGTTCAAGTCCAGCCTGGTCTACAGGGCGAGTTCCAGTACAGACTCCAAAGCTACAACAGAGAAACTCTGCCTCAAATAAACCAAAAAAGAAACAGAGAGAGAGAGAGAGAGAGAGAGAGAGAGAGAGAGAGAGAGAGAGAGAGAGAAGAGCTAAAAGAAAGAAAACACCTTAGCTACAGAGGGAGCCTGAGGCTATGTTCGACCTGTGGGTTTTTTGTTTGTTTGTTTAAAGTGTGTGCAGGAGACTACTGGACAAAGGAAAATATCTCAGTAGAGTGTGTTTGCCTAGCATGCACTAGACCCTGGGTTCAATCTCTGGCACCATAGAAACCAGGTGTGGCAGCACTGGGGAGGGAAGAGGATCAGAAGAAGTTCAAGGTTAGGGCTGGAGACTTGGCTCAGCTGTTAAAAGCACTTGTCCTTGCAGAGTACCTGGGCTTGGTACCCAGCAATCACAGAGTGGTTCACAAACATCTGTTAACTCCAGTTCTAGAGGCTCCACAGGTAATAGACATCCATGTGGTACACATACATGCAGGCAAGACACTCACAGAAATAATATAAATAAGTCTAAAATTTTTTTAAAAAAAGTTCAAAGTCATCCTTGGCTACATAGCAGCTTCAATGCCAGTTAGGGCTAGATGAGATCTTATAAAAAA
>PVIU01019565.1:0-36072 GCA_004026605.1 Ondatra zibethicus
TGTGTGTGTGTGTGTGTGTGTGTGTGTAAGTGTACCATGTGTCTGCATTGCCTGCAGAATCCAGAAGAGGGTTTTGGATCCCAGGGGACTGCAGTTTCAGACAGTTAGAGCGGCTATGTAGGTTCTGGGAACCAAATGTTAACCCTCTGGGAGAGCAGTAAGTGTTTTGACCACTGAGTCATCATTCTAGGCAGTTATGGAAACTGGGAGCAATCACGTGTTAAGGTTCTGGTGAAGAACAAGTTAATAATTGTTGATCATAAAGTTAAGAGACATTCAAGGGGTGTTCCTGGACATTAGAATGGAGGAGAAACCAGGTGAATAGAAACAAGAACCGACTGTGAAACTAAGCTGCTACTAATAAAATGTGAAAGATGTTAAGGAATTTAAGCAAGAGACAAAGATCCATGTCTTGAATTTCAGATATGTACTTTAATTGAAGAATGGAGAGAAGATAGGAAGGAAAAAAATTGTAGGCAGCAGAAATTGCTAAGAGGCTACCAAACATGCTTTATAAAACTGTTTACTTGAGAGTGTGATTTGATAAGCAACCCTGACATCTCCTAAGTGTGGGTAAGCAGGTAGATGGCTTCCCTCTGGACAAAGTACCCACACCACACAGAGAAAGAATGGCAACTCCCATTTTCTTCAGGGTGAGTCCTTTCTTGGACGTCTAAGTTTTAAGTGTTGGCAACTAAACTAATTTTCAGTACCCAAATGTTTTCAAGAATAGAGTTTCACTTACTTTCATTTGAGTCTGTGTTCTGCATGGTAATGTTTGTGTACATGGATCATGGGTGTGTAACTGCACGGAGAGCACAGGTTGATGTCAGGTATCCTCTTCAATTGCTCTCCACGATATTTTTTGAGATGGTTTCTCTCTTAGCCCTGAACATACTGATTAGCTATGCTGGCTGCCTTGCCATTCCCAGTAATCCTCCTGCTTCCGGGCTCAGCATTGGGCTTAGAGGTGCTGTTTGTGTGGGGTTAGAGGCTTCTCTGTGTGTGCTGTGAATCTGATCTAGGGTCCTCACGCCTGCTCTTCAGCACTTTAGTGATGGCACCAACAAAGACTTTCCATATAAAGTCCAGCATCTTTTAAAACAATTCTTAGTTTGATATTTCGATAGGTTTTACCCTCATATGCATTATGGTAATGCGTATTTTTTAAAAAAATTGTAATAAAATTATTCTTCCATAATTTTAAATTATAGCTCATGTTAAATGGCACTTATAAACTTGCCAAGTTATTTCTCATTTTTTATTTTAACAGCACCCAGAATAATTTGATTTAAGGCAATGTTACGGCATTTAGGCTTACTGGAAATTTTATAAGCTATTTTACAAAAATATTACATTATTTAAAGGAATTATTTAATGGAATCTTCAAAAACACTTGATATATTATTTCATAAAGAGTTGTGCCTTATTGTTACAATATTAATAAAATATTATCCAAATGTAAATTATTATATAAATGGTTGTTTGACTAAAAAGTCTCAATTATAGAAAATATTGGTACCTAGAGTTGCCAAGTCTCAAGGTTTGCTTATATTGTCTGAAGGTGAGAGAGGAGTTTTTCCTTTATCATTAATTAAATTTTTTCATTTATTTTATATACCAACCACAGTTTCCTGTCCCTCCTCTCCTCCCCGCCCCCAACTTCCTGTCTCCCCTTTTCCCATCTACTCCTCCTCAGTCTCCCTTCAGAAAGGGGCAGACCTCCCATTGGCATCAACAGAACTTGGCACATCTGGTTAAGTCAGGATCAAGTTCCTCCCCCCTGCATCAAGTCTGGACAAGGCAACCAAACCAGCATGGGAAATACGTTTCCAAGATAGCTCAGGCACCACCGACAGGTCCTGATCCCACTGCTAGAAGCACCACAAACAGACCAAGTTACACAACTGTTACACACATGCAGAGGACCTAGGTCGGTCCCATGCAGGCTCCATAGCTCTACCTGTAGGCTTCCCCATCATGACTTTTATTCCACTGACTCATACAATTCTTCCTCATGAAAGAGTTTTTTCTGTCATATTTGTGTGTGTATATATGTGAGCGTATTTGTGTGTATATGTATATATATATATATGCATTACAGAAAATATATATGTATGTATTTAACTTGTTGAATATATTGGTGAAGAAATATATTTTTGGAGTATATAGAAATGATCTAGTAACTTTCTATCACTTACTGCAAAGCAGTTATATATACATGTTATATATACATATGGCATACATTTACTAAAATAGATATCAGGCCTGATGAAAAATATTCTGAAACATAGTGTTTTTGATTTCTAAAATAACCAGATACTATCTCAGTGTTTCCTTAACCCTGTAGATTACTTTTCAGGGACAAATAAAGATACTTGGTGAGCAACCGCGGCATTTTTCTAAGACATCAGATACTCTTACATCAGTTTACATGCAGTCAAGCTGACCTCCATTAATGTGCAGCATTGCTAACGAATCCACGTTCTATGTGGCTGTCTAAGAATTATGCACATTCCCAAAGCAGTGGTTAACCTACTGAATAAGTGAAGGCTACTTTACGTGGCATATAGGCAGTGTGGATGACAAGATAAGGAAATGGGAAAATACAACATGCAGCTCATATTTGTCAGTATCATGCCTGAAGTTGGTACAAATGCAAGCGCTGGCAAAACTATCTCCAAATTCTCTTTATGTTCTAAAATTACACTTGTTCTGAATTCTCATGTTGGAATTCAGCCTGTGAGTGACCACCTCAGCAGACCAAGAGGCTTATTAGACACTTGACCATGTCTGATTAAAGGTTATACAGATTTACAGAAATGCCTTCACATATGTGATTCTTTTAGTACATAAAATGTTATCTGTTTGTCTCAAAACATCATGTATCCAGTCAATATTTAGGAGTTTTCTTGATCCATTTCTAAGTAATGACATAAGGTTTATTTTGCCTGCAAACCTCCAAACTTCCTACTGCATATTGAAGTAAATATAGCAAGCATGCCCTTACTCAGACATGCAAGATTTAGAAATATATAAATATTAACTTAACATGGTAGCCCTTCATAACTTAATTGTAAGTTACCATTAATATTCAGATTAATAACTTTTACTTAATTCTTTTGGTTATAGATTGCCTCAATTGCCTCAATAAATGTGTACCTCAACAATTTTATTTGATGTCTTTGTTAAATGAATATTTAAAATGTGGATATGATATTCATTTCATCACATTTCAAATTTTTCCTCATTTCTTGCTTTTATGTAATTTAATTATTTTACTTCTGGAAGCTACACTTGGAAACAAATGTATTTTAATGTGGATGGGCACAATGATACAACTTTTTACTCTCAGTTCTTGGGATGTTAGGTCAAGAGAATTCCAAACTGAGGTCGGCCTGAGCTGAACAGTGAGTTTTAGACCTGGTTGGGCAGAGTATGTAGAAAGAATCTATCTCAAGCAAAACAACAACAACAAAGAACACATCTGTATTCTTAGATTCTGAGCAAAGCAGATAGGAAATTAAAAGTCAACTGGGGCAAAGTAATGAAGCTGGCTCCAAATAAAAATAAAGGAAGTCTGGAGCTAATAAATCGATGGTAGAGTGTGTCCACTTTACTTGTTGAGGGGTTCAATACCAGTCCCAAACAAAACACAATATCTTAAATTTATTGATATGTAGATATATCTGTGTATCTATAACTTTATCATAGATGTGTGTTTCTATGCACACATATATTAACATATATATTAAAGATACATGTAAGAATTTTGCTACCAAAGAATGATTCATGAAGTGTTTTCTGTGAGAAAGCATTGTTTGAATTTGATAGATAATTTCACAAATCTCTTGCAAATATTCATCCGCTATGCTTTGCAGCAAGTAGCACAGAAGGGGAAGGCATGCATTGCCATCTTCTTGGTGCGTTCGATGCTTACAGATGTTCAACAACCCTGTCTTTATTAGTGCTTTCCTGCTGACTCCAACTCTGCCCCACACTAATATGTCATTCCTGCATTGTTGCTCCCTGTACCTGTGTTTCCAATTCTTGGCTGTGCATTTGATCTTGTACATGAATATAAGGTTAGACTTTTTAAAGCATATCTGATATTCATTCCTTTTGGAAATTTAAAATTATTATATTTATTACATACATTACAAAGGTCCTACTTTTATCATGTATGAGTTTCTCTTTAGTAAGCGTTCCTACTTTTATTTTGATTTGCAATTTCTTTTATATTGGTATTAATTTAGATTATATTTCCTCATAGAAATCTTAATTTAGTTGTTCAAAATATTGAATACTTATTGTTTGATATGCTCAAAAGAGTACATTTTTACCATACCAACATCTGTATTCAGATTCTATGATATCATAAACAAAGCCAGAAGTGTGTTGTACCTTCCTCTGCCTTGACACCTGCATGCCATTTATAGCCACAAAATCATATCTGTACCTAGGGTATCAATACTTTAGATTGAGCTATTAGGTCTTCTGGCTTCATTTCTTTTTTTCTTAATCCATTTGGCTACCTATCTTGATATCCCACTTCAATATTAGGGCTAGAAATAAATAAATGTTTTTCTTCTCCACTGAACTTTGAAGATAATTATAACTTGATTAGTTTCCCATGAAACTATTTCTCTTGCTGAAAGCATTCTTTAGTACCTCCAACATGTTAAGCAAAACCCCAAACAACCTGAGGGCCTTGGATCTTTCTTTCTATCCATGGAGTTCTGAAATATTGCCATTATTATAACCAGGCATTCATGTTCATTCACCATATATGGTAAGAGATGGTCCGTTGGATTCATCACTAGCACTTCAGCAGTGTGCCTTCAATATGCTCACCTACTTAAAGAACTTCCACATTTCTTTGCTACTTTTATGTTGTTGAGCTTCTGAATATGTCAAGTCTACCTTCATGCTAGCCCCTCTATACTCAGTAAGAATTTTCTTTAGAAAAAGTTCCTGGTTTCTGATTAAAAAGTACATATAAAAGCAAAGAAAATCTCTACTTTCTATTTCATTCTCTCAACCATTCTTATCATAGAAAACTTTCACAATAGTCTCCTTGAGTTCACTTCACACTCACCCAATAACATCAAGCAATGCAACTTCAGACTTTCTTTCTCAAAGGAAACTCTTGAAAGTGAGTTACCTCTTAGAAACTATCTTGTTCATCTTGAACCCATCAGCCTTTGACACCCTCTGCCTTTCCCTATCCCACACCTATTTTGCAAAGCTCACCTCCCCTGGAGCAAAGGTCACAGATTTATTTCTCTTCCTCTTCAATTTCCCCCTCTGTGACTTTCATTGCCTAGGTACTTCATCCACTGTATAATGCACTTACCCCAGGTTCTGCTTCAACACTGCCTCCCTTAGAAATTCCACTCCGCCCAACACAGCCAAATGTTATTTTTAAGTACACAACTGTCTTTGATACTGATAGGCCCACCACTATCTTTCAAACTACCTACGCTAAATATTTGCATATTCTGTATGCAAACTTAGCCTTTATGAAAACAAGCTAATTATTTCTCTTAGGACAGCTGCTTCTGTTGTATGTTTTAAATTTCTGCTTAACAAACTCTCAGTTCCGAAAATAAACATTTGATGAATAATTAAGTAGCAAAGTTAAAAATAAGTCGAGCAGAGATAGTATAGGAAATAACTCAGATTTATCAAAACATCATGATGGGCCATTCCTGTATGTATAGAAAAGCACTGGAACAGGCAAACACATAAAATCAGAACAACCAAAGACATAAAATAAGATTCCTTGCCCAATAGAAGAGTAACAATTATAAGTTAGCTGAGGCTGTCACTCAGAGTAGATAGAGTTCATGAGGACAGATGAGAAAGGTCTGAAAGTTAAGGAATCTGGAGGAAGTGGTCTGTGAAGGTCTACGCCTTTAATCCTAGAATTCTGGAAGCAGAGGCAGGCAGATCTCTGTGAGTTCGAGGCCAGCCAGGTCTACAGAGCTACCTACAGAACAGCCAAAGCTACACAGAGAAAAACTGCTTTGAAAAAGCAGAAAAAAGAAAGGAAGGAAGAAAAAGAAGAGAGAGAGAGAGAAAGAGAGAGAGAGAGAGAGAGAGAGAGCGCAAAATCTCCTTGCACGTTATTACAACTATTTAAAGTGGGGATTAAAGCAAAGGGGATTGGTTTCATGTTGAGACTGACATGAGGCAGTAAGGAGAAATACTCCAGAGGCAAAATATGAAGTAACAATAGAAAACTGAATACCTACATACTGGGAAGTGTGGCCAGGTAGGAGTATATATCTATTCCCCCAAAGAAGCTCCAATAACTAAGAGGAGCCTGAACTCCTCATTCCCAATTAAGGACCAGTGGAAAGTGTTTCTTTAAATTCATGACATTAGAGGTTACCTTAGGAGGCTGGAGAATCGGTGATCCAATGTGGTTAAGAACTGGCATAAGATACCACCTTTGGGGGGATTAAAATTGGTAATGCCCATTAACCATGACAGTAAAATCATAATGATTTTTGCATATTTGGAAATTAGTTATGTAACAGAAGGATTAGAAATAAATTAACAAATGTTCCAAATTATGCATGAGATACTAACTCTAACTATTCAATTATAATGAGTTTTACCATTAAGAAGTAAGAGAAATAATTAGAATTAGCTTTGGTAATGAGAAACTGTCTTTGTTTGGGTTATAACTCAAAAATTGTTTTATCTGTCATTTTTCCAGTTACTTGCAATCTCTGTTCAAATGTATGCATTGGGTACATTATTCCTTATCATAAGTTTGAATACAGTTGAGATATATTGGTTTTTAAGATAATTTATTGAATTTACTTAAGTTTTGCCTGATGAAGACTAAAGCATAGAGGCAACATTAAATGTTAGCTATACTGAGGCTCAACAGGTTACATTTTTTAAATGAATGCATGAAATACACAACTTCTAGACTACTTAGTATTTGACGGTGATCTCTATTATTGGGCATATTAATAAATAAAACATGTGCGTGGAGAAAGGCACAGAGCCGTAAGAGGGAAGAACAGGAGAAAGGACTGTCTCAAAAAGAGTAGTTCAGTGCCAGACAAGCTTAAGAAATAATCTTGTAAGTCAAGAAACTAATACAGTGTAGGCAAGAAATTCTGGTAAGAAATCTACAACAAATTTAAATTATTAAACAATCAAACTATTAAATTATAAAGCCCAGTGCCATACAAATAGATTCTTAATAGTTCTTAATAATTAAAGCTCATTCTATTTGGCTGGGGAAAAGATAACCTAAATTAAATATAATTACAATGGAAAGATTAGAAATAAACTACATGGTTTATTAGGCAAGATTTAAAAAGTGAGCCAAATCTCTGAGAAGTTTCTATCAGCGAAGCATAAAAAACATTGGGTTATAGAAAGGACTGAGCTCTTGATCTCCACAAATTCTTATGCAGAGAGCATATGAATAATGAATATTATAATAATCCATAAGATTTATCTCTGAATCCTGGAGTTGCTGAAATTACTACCTTTTGGCAACTCTATTTTCTACCAACTTTGAACCTCTGACACGTCTACATTCATACATGTTCAAAACTTGTCAATGGCTCATCATTTCCACTATAAATACCATAGACCAGTGCCCACTAATCTATTACTTGGACTATGGCTCCTAACAGCCCATCAACAACACTGCTTCTAACCTCTATCATTACCAGGACAATTTACCCTGCTTCAAGTCCAGTTTTTCACATAGCAGGCAGGCAGATTTCCTTGAAATGTAAAATACACTATGTAAAGTTGTTCTGCAGTCATCTGGTTTACAAGGCTTCTCAGTGTTTCAAGCACAATGCCAACTCTTCCCAGTCACAACAATCTTATTTCACTTATTTAAAAATGTATGGCTCATTTTTCCCTTGTGCTAATTGATTTCCTTAATTAGAAAATGTATAATCATCATGTGGCTGAATCTTTCTTGTGAATCTAATTTAGAAGCATCACCTCCTTCCCTCCCTGATTACCAAACACAAACTGTATATTCTGTCATCCTCAAAGTTCCAATTATAATTCTTTAGAAGTCCTTTTCTTTTTTGTTACGGTTGTAGCCATCAATATACAACACTCTCAAGTTCATCAGAGTAGAAATTTGTCAGCTGTGTTTGTCACTGTAACACATAATGCAGGGAACTAAAATTATTTTGGAAAATTAAAGGAAAAGAAAAACAGAGGTAGCCATAAAAGAAAGATCATTTTTATTGAACAATGGCAACACCTCATTATACTCACTTCATTCTAGATGAAATCTTCAGTTCTCCCTTCCTTTACAAATGTTTCCTTTCATAGTGTTCAAATTAGTATTTAATCTACTGAAATCCTTAAATTGCAGTGGTTCTATACTTACTTTCTATTAGTTTTAGTTTTTCAAATTTGTTTCTTCCTTCCTTTAAAGAAATAAATGACAGGCACCCTCTTCTCTGCTGCCCAAAGACCTAGCTGGAGACATCCCCGTGGACACCTGGGATTCCCTCTAGAGACAAGTCTCTTGCCAACCCTAAAATGGCTCCCTTAATGTAGATATCTTCTTCTCTGTTTCAATATCTGCCCTTCCTCCATCTCCACCTTCCCACTCCCCCAAGGCCTTCCCAGTCCTTCCCTTCTCCCTTATGCTTCCCCCTCTCCCCTTCTCTCACCCCCACCCTCACCCCCACCCCCGTACTCCCAACTTTTGCCAGGTGATCTTGTTTGCTTCCAATTTCCAGGAAGATCTATATATGTTTTCTTTTGTGTTCACCTTGCTATTTGGCTTCTCTATGCTTGGCTTAATGTCCTTTGTTTAATGGCTAGAGTCCACTAATGAGTGAGTACATACCATATTCATCTTTTTGGTTCTGGGTTATCTCACTAAGGATAGTGTTTTCTATTTCCATCCATTTGCATGCAAAATTCAACATGTAATTGTTTTTTACCGCTGAGTAGTACTCTAATGTGTATATATTCCACACTTTCTTTATTCATTCTTCCATTGAGGGGCACCTAGATTGTTTCCAGGTTCTGGCCTTGTCCCATAGTCACACTGATGAATATCTTGAATATCACCATAGAAATTTCGTCCAATGGATGGAGATAGAGACAAAGACCCACATCCACATCAGAGCAATGGACTGAGCTCCCAAGGTCCAGTTGAAGAGCAGAAGGAGGGATAATATGAGCAAGGAAGTCAGGACCGCGAGGGGTTGGTCCACCTACTGAGACAATGTGCCTGATTTAATGGGAGCTCACCAAATCCAGCTGGACCGGGAGTGAACAAGCATGTGATCTCTGAATGTGGCTGCCAATGGGGGCAGAATGAGAAGCCATCGATAATGGCACTGGGTACTGTCTCTTCTGCATGTATTATCTTTTTGGGACCCTAGTCTATTTGGATGCACACCTTCCTAGGCAGGGATGGAGGGGGAGGGAGGAAGGTTAGTGGGGTAGCGGGAGGGGAATGGGAGAAGGGGAGGAAGTGTAAATTTTTGAATGGAAAAATAAAAAAGAAATAATGACACTATATTCTTCATTATATGTACATATGTGTAGGTATTTGCACATGAGTGCAGCTGACCACAGAGACCAGAAGAGGGCATCAGATCTCCGAGTACTGGAGGTATAGGTGTCCGAGATGTGCCATGTGGATGCCAGAAAAGAACACAAAGTCTTTAACAATGAAATCATCTCGCCAGCCCAAAAGTCTGGTTCCACTCTATCCCTCTGTCATTTGTTTGTCCTTTCTATATCACTTTTGGTCTTCTATAGTCTAAAAATAATGTTAAATTTATGTCTTTTCCTAGTTTACATTTCTTTTCCTGTTCTTGGTATTTTTAAAAATATTTTATTTTACCTTAAAAAGTCATGTGTACACGTGTGTCTGAATGTGAATTTGAGCACATGACAGCACTGCCAGGAGAAGCCAGCGAGAGCATCAGAGGACCTGGACTGGAGTTTCAGGTGCTGGGCGTCACCTTGAGTGGATGCTGGGAACCCAGCTGTGGCTTCTACATGAGCAGCACTCAGTCTTAACTGCGGCACCTTCTCCCTGAACCTTCTGGATATCATCATTTTTAGGTTGTATCTGTTGATTCTTCTGCATTTTAATGCATTTTTAAGATTAAAGTACTTTGTTTTATTTTATTTAAGGGATAACCTTACACAGTATTCACTCTACCACCTCAATAGATTTCTGTAAGCCCTCACTGTTAAATTCACAAGTGTTCTTTCATAGTAATACATATCTTGATTTGGAGTTATTAAATGATGAAAGCATAAGTTCACTCTAAACACCATAATGTTATGTTGCAGTGTTCATTTTTTATTGTTTGTTTGTTTACAAGAGCTCATCTTGCTATATAACTGGAATACTTTCCAGTCTGGTACATGGGGCACTTTAGTGTTATATTCATATTAATATAGTTTCTATTTTATATATGGCAACAATGGCTTTTAAATAGGATGACTTGTCCATCATCACACACTAATATATACTGTGTCTGAGAATAAAAAAAGGAAAAATTATATCCAATTGCTGTGCAAACCATAGTTAATCTCACACTGTCCTCAGCAGTAACTTGGATCACTGAGATACTTTAGAGCTTAAAATTTTGCATAGTTTCCTTCTATGAACTGATGCACAGCTGTGTGGCATTTCCATGATGTAAAGACCCAAGTATAATTAATAAAGAATTAGGAGAATGTCTGTTCAGAGAGTTTTCATTTCAGCTGTAGGTTCATTCTATTGTTTTTTGTAGGTTCTTGTTCATCTGTCATGGGGAGGAGACCTTTCTAAATTAAGAGCCTCACAATGTGAAGTGATATTAATAGATGCTTTGCTGCTGAGTGGTGTTTATGCTGTGTCTTCCCCGTTGTTGCCACCATGGCCAACCAGATGCTTTTGTAATTTTGCCTCACCCAGGGACATCTTTATTGAAGATGAATAAGATAAATTCACATTTCAAATGAAACAGTCAGGAGTGTGAGTGCTAAACTACATTAGATTCATTTTGGAAGTAGCATAGAAATAAACAGACATACAGAATATATTATAAATAAATTCCTTCTGTCCATATTACTTTGACAGAATTCTGGAGTCCTTTCGAGAGCACGATGCTTTTAAACTATAACAAAAAGTGTAATTACCAGAGCAATACTCAGTTGCTCTTAGAAAATGCCTGAGAAAGAACTAAACTCTTCCAGTCGACAATCTGTTAATCACTTAATAAATGTCACAGTTGAATCACATTAAGAATTTAATTTTTTTGTTGTAACAGTACTCTATATTTTTGCTCAAAGCCTAAGGTTCCAAAGAACAAGAATTTCCCATTACACCAAAACACTAGTTTGATCTCCAAAACAATCATGGAAAAATATTCCTCCAGACATTAAGAAAAAAAAGCAAAAAAAAAAAAAAAACACAAGCAACTCCCACATGATGGTTGACATTTTAGAATGACCTTTGTGTAGAATAAAAAGTCATTTTCCAAAAAGCCAAAATTCAAACTTTCCCAGAAACGAATTTGCAAATGAATAGACATTATGAGCTAAAAAAGGAATTACTATCCTGGATAATTTTTCCCCCCAACATTACTGAAATCGGTAAAGTTAAGTGCCCAGATTACAAACAAATGCTCCATCCATTTTCACATCACTTCTGCAGCACTGTTAACCCTGGCTTGGCAACTTTGCCTTTTTGTTTTTTAAATCACAAAACCTTCCTTCAGAGCCTTTGTAAATACCAAACATATTTTTTACTGGTATCCAAACTGTCTCAGTGAATTTAGTAATTTCTACACTCAGATCAGGTTTCTGGCTCACTGTCTTGACCCTTGATGCTGCCCCGTGATCCCACTCTAATGCTACAGAAACTTACTCTATTCTTCCAGCAGCAGACTGTCTTAACACAGGATGATCAGAACCACTTAGATCCTACCCTGAGACAGTTCCGTACATGATACCAGGACACATAGGACAAAGTTCCTATGAAAATGGTCATTTTAAATGCAACTCACAACTGAGAGAAGCATCAGGATTTTCTTCCATCTAGTCTTGAGACGGCTGGTACATTCTTTAGCACTCACTTGTCACTGGCTTTGGTAGAAGGATAAAAGTTGGTAGAGGGATACAGCAAGTAAAATTGTTATTTCATTTATGTGCACATGTGTGCGCCATTTTTATTTGTTAGATTTGCAAAATTTAAAAACACAAGGCTTTTAAGAGGAATATGGAAAATTTGAAGAACACATTCATCCCAGGCTTCTAAATTCTAAATTACCCTAGATTCTAAATTTTCCAACCCTTTAACATGTTGATGATTTTTCAGTAGCAACTTTAAAAATGTTAACTTTTAACTTAGTCAATCATTCTCTTGAGCATGATTAAAATAATAGCGATGTGTCCAATATTTATGATTATTCATTACAGAAGTTTTCTAGACCAACAGACAATAAGTAATCAGCAACTGGTAATAATAAAATTAATTTAAGAAATTGTTTTCCAAGAGAGTTGAGGGGCTAAGGAACTGCTTCTGTGTTTTGGTCACAGAAAAAAAATGACTAAGAACAAATAAAACACAATATTATTCTTTTTGAGGCCATAAATACTGTTATATATCTTCATAATTTAGTGTTTCTAAAAGTTTTGGATAAATATTACATATTATTTTTTTAAACCAGAAAAGGGATCGTTCAAACAGCAGTAGTTCTGCAGACTTCTAGAACGTTGCAGTGAGGAGAATTACATTTGTGTGTCCACACGGATGCTGATAAAATGTAGACATTTCCAAGTTTGCTTCCTCTCTAACTTTGTGAAAAGAAAGAAGCAAACTGGGGCAATGGCTGGAGGGAAGTTTAGAATGGAATATTTGGGAAACTTTTTAACCTAATTTGGAAAACTCATTTACATTTTGTAGATAATCAAAACACTGCTGTGAAACCAGACAACAAGGGGCTGGGCCTCTTTCCACACGTTCCTGGTGATGGCAAGGCTGGAGATGGAGGTCGAGGATCAGCCTGAAGCAGGCAGACTCTTAAGTAGGACACAGGTAATCTGCTTGACCAGCCAAGCAGAAAGGGATGTCTGCTAGAGATGTAATAGCTACCAAAATAAAGAATATCACATTCTGCTTCAAACTACATCGTTCTGTATGTGATTTTTTTAAATTTTCAGTCTACAATTAGGTATTTTTGCTCCATCCTGATGGACAGTAAGTGGAGATGTTTTCTATTATTAAAAGAGCAGAGTTATTATTTATTTTTAACACAAGATTGTCAGGAAAAAGCTTTGTGTTCGTGTGATCCACATTTAGAAAATGAGAATTCCAGTAACAATGAAAACTTGAGGCTTAATTGGAAGACCCTTTATTAGACAACTAAATGATTACTTTTTTATATGAATAATGCCTTAATAAGCCACAACATGGTTTCAGAGTTACTATTTGAGTATCAACGCAAATGTAAAACTTAAGATTATCTCAGAATCAGACATAAAATGTAAGACATTGGGGATAACCCCAATGATTGAAACAAATTTTCTCTCCCCCGTTTCTCTCTCTCTCTCCCTCCTCCCTTCTCTCTCTTCATTGTGTGTGTGAGCGTATATGCATGTGTATGTACATGTGTTGCATGTGCCTACACATGTGGAAGAGGTCGATACCAAGCATCTTCCTCTCTTCTCCCTATCATATCTTTTCTAACCTTTCACTTCTGATATAATTGAGAAATAAATACCAAGGACCCTTTGTGAAACCACTGTCAATATGGTAACCCTTCAAGATTTATTGGCTAATAAGTTACACTCTGCCCTTTGTCCTTCGGATCATTTTATTTTATTATCGCTCAAGTTTCGATGCTCACCATGGGAATTTAACTCATCATGTATCACCACTGCTTAACACCCAAAGTCTCTTACAATGAAGTAACTGTCTGTGATTGAATAGGTGGAACAAAAACAAATGGGGAAAATGCAGTGTCCAGAAGGAAAATTCCCTCTTTGCCGGTCTGCTCTGCTTTGGGAGCCACTGCGTTTTTCCACTGTCTCACCTACTGTATTCTAGTTCTGAATCTGGGGATAAGTGCCTGGGCTATGGATCTTATCTTCTCAGACAACCTCCTACTGAAACTAAGTCCATGCAATAGGTAAGGCAGACTGGACAATAAGCTCCAAAGCACCGCACTCCAGTGCTGGGGTAACAAATGTGTGCTGTTCCATACAGTTTTCATGTAGATTCTGGCCATGTGAACTGGAGTGCCTTGCTTACACGGAAGGCACTACACTCTCTAAGCCATCCCCCAACACCCCTAAGCCATATTTTTTTAATAAAAAAATCACACTAATAGCCAAAGTTGGATACAATAGTGATTCATCTTTTAAATATGTTGTAAAATTAAATTCCCATGTGACGCTATGAATTTTTTCAGCATGCCTCATTTGATATTGTGGAAGAAACAATGACACTCTAATTGCCCGAGCACTAGGAAGTGATAGTTATCATGGTTTAAATTGGCTAGTTTGAATGCTTAGGGCATTGATGCCTTGGAAATGATTTCAATATGAAAACAAAAGATCGTAGGAGATATGTAAAGTCAGAAAATCTGGATGTACATGATTGGACATATATTCAAGGAAATGACCTAATTATATATGAGTTATCAGTCATTAAATATTTTGCAATACAGCCAAGTACAGAATATTTTGTTTGGATTACATATGAGGAAGGTGTATGTAAGCTGAATTGGAAAACTCTCTATAGGACATTTGTCAACTGAGTAGAAGTTCATACTACTTTCAGAACTTCAATAAAACTTTGTATGTGTGTATCTGTGTTAATGTATGCATGTGTGCACATGTGTGTGTGTATATGTGTTCACATGCACTTGTTCACTGGCTACCTCATTGGCATGGAGTCAGATAGAAGTAGCATGTCACTGAGTCAACACATTCTGTAGAATTATGGCTTTTTAGTTTTTGTTGTTTTTGTTTTGCTTTCTCTATACAGGGTTTCTTTGTGTAACAGCACTAGCTGTCCTGGAACTAGCTCTTGTAGACCAGGCTGGCCTCGAACTCACAGAGAACCACCTTCCTCTGCCTCCCAAGTGCTGGGATCAAAGGCGTGCGCCCCCACCTCCTGGTGGCTTTTTAGTTTTTACAGCAAAGATGTATTCATGTAGCAGTTAAGGTGATACTTTCAAAAACAATCAGCATTTACTATTCCTTAAAAGCCTGCATATTACAATAAAAAGTTTACTAATGCCCTCATTGTCATAAGACTATATATATGCAATGGCAGATACTATTTAGAAAGCTATTTAAAGCCAAGGGTGGCTATGGAATTGATTATTTCAAGGGTGAGTTTTAGTGAACTGTGACTGAGAGAGAGGGTGTTAAGCAGGAGGCGTCAATACGGAGGTACTTTCATCTCCAACGCACTCTTCTGGCTTTGGAAAGCATGTGATTATTTCTCAACTCACTCAGTTTTTCGGTGAAGATACAGAAAGGAATGAAGGTATCGCTGAGGCCTAGTTCACTTCCAGACATTATTCAGCACACTAACTGCTTCTATCACAGGACACGGAGTGACCTGTGCCTCTCTCCAAAGCTTAGACTGTGATATTAGGATGATTATTTTCATGTGTAAGTTCTATCCTTCTGATGTCATTGAGTAGGAAACAGCATGTGTGGTTGTATGAGATGAAAGCATCTAGGCACTGTCAGTCCTTGCTCAGCACTGAGACAGGCTTTGGGGGAGATCGTGAGCTGTGCTGACATCACGACACTAGGAAGCAAGCAACATATTCACAGAGGAATGGGGCACTCTCCACATCTGCCAGTGAGGTCCTGCATCAGCTGTTGTCATCAGTTTCTAATGATTAGAATACACACTACAAGCCCATACCTTTAAATCCTTAGTAAGAAACTCCTAGTGTACATTTCCAGTCTGTACATAAGGTTCTAATTCAGACATGTTGAATTGGAATCTCTGCTGGAAGGCTTCTGGGTGATGCTGTTTTAGCAAGCAACAGGCCATCATCCCAGTACTGTTGAAGAATCAAACACCCTTTACAGCCATCACAAACCACCCACAGAAGCATTTGGCTTGGAATTATGTAAAGTTTAACCATTATGAAGCTTCATACAACATCTCTATTTCTGTTTTCTATTTAAATACTGGAATACTCTTCAGTGCAAATAAGCATTAGATATATATGACAAACAAAACCTTATCTTGGGTGTGGTCTTCAATCTATGGTGGCAAGACTGAACCCTAGATGTTTTCG
This sequence comes from Ondatra zibethicus, assembly GCA_004026605.1. NCBI lineage: Eukaryota > Metazoa > Chordata > Mammalia > Rodentia > Cricetidae > Ondatra > Ondatra zibethicus. The sequence continues at coordinate 16,293 of PVIU01019565.1, forward strand.
CCAGCTTTATTAATTTTACCTGCTAACAACCCTAGACTTGGAATTTTTTCATATCTGTATTTAATGTACATCTTCAATCTTATGATTTATATCTGATATTCAACTTTCAGGCTGAAATTAGGCAAAATACATCTTATATACATGTTACTAAAGGCTAGATTTCCTAAGTTATTAATTCATTGAATGGTAATTCTGTTTATTCAAGATTTTCAGGTGGAATAAATAAAAATAGCTTAGTCACCAGTCTGAGGGACTTGAATGCACTGTAAATGTTATAGCCAGTATGACCAGCTTTTTGTATGCAGCTCTGGATGTTTTCACTCAACATTAGGTCTAAGTAAAATTTTCTTTTGAAAAAATGGTAATCGAGATGTTCTTGGGCAATTTTCATTTCAGAAGGTTATTTGTTGATTGTAAATTATAACAGATTTGGAGAAACAATAATACACAATTGTATTTGTGTTTCTTTAATTTTGGCCTATCCAATGTTATAAACCTTCATCACTGGCTTTTTCCTAAATTTATTTCAACTGAGAAGTGAAACAGATGTTGGGAGATGTCAAACTTCAAGTGTGCCTAGAAATGCGTGCAAGTTTATCAGATAGTGTAGAAGATAATCTGTTTACACCTCTCACATGAGAAGGAATTTGATGGAACCTAGAGACGTGGTGCCTGGGTAGCGAGTATAGAGATGGCCTTGGAAGCCTAAGAAGCAAGACAATGGAGTTAGTTGCTTCAAGGGCTTATTTCTTTGAAAAATTTTTTCTTACACTTAGTTCTTTCAATATTATACAACAGTTACTTAAGACACAACTTCAGTGCTGAAATCTGAACAAGTAAATTCCTCTCTGTAGAGTTACTCTTCAGAACCTCTTATTCTACATATATTTAAGGGAAACTAGTTTCTTTCTTCTTTTCTTTCTTTTTTTTTTTTTGGCATACCACTGGGGAAATGAGTAGATAATATCCTTTGTGTACTGGTTCATAATGAAAAAAGCAAACAATCTCCAGTCTACTGAAGAGATGACATGTTGTTTTGTGCTTAATGAAAGATAAATTAAAATCATTTGACATTGCCATATGCTAACAATCATTTCCTGAGCAGAAAAGAACATTACCACAGATGGCTTGATAGATTGTCCTAGAAAGGTTGCAGGGAATAAACCCTCCATTCTTGCTATAGTTGTTGGTGTGAAAATAGACACAATCTTCAGTGAACACAATTGTTGAGAAATTATGGCCATGTCTCCCATTTTGAATCAGGTACATAATGTGAACAACTTTCATTTACTTGGATAAATCTTAACATAAAGGTAAAAAAAAAGCATGCAGTAAGATATTGTGTGTATCTTCATACTCTAGATGATAGATCCAAATGCTGCTAAGTCATACTGAACCAAGTTTCTTTCTTGCCTTTCCAAGGATCATTTCAATCCTGACTATGACACTTACAGGGTCTCCCACAGGCGATGAGAATTCAGCCAAAGCCATATATCAGTTTGATGTTGGACCTCAAGCTAATTATGGATCCTTAGCATCCAAAACCAGAGCTGCAAATGCTCTTACATCCTGAGCATTTCTGCCACCCCAGTTTAAACTTTCAAAACTTTTTTAAAACTGAGTATTGACAACCATCTATTCTCTTATGGGAGATATAAAATTGATTATACTTTGCTGTGCCACCAAAGACTAGAAAATATTCTTCCTATCCTAGTAACTGATTCCTCTCCTTGCTCCTATTTTGTACTTTAAGCTGTATGTTTTAAATAGTGCCGGAAATACATTTTACTTCAAAGCATGCTCTTAGGACTTTTATTATAACATAGTGGGGTTGAGTGCCAAGTTACTCCAATGAGGCATGCCCAATTGGTAGAATATGTCTGGATCTCACTGAAGAATCTCCCCAAAGAGAGTATCATTGAAATGAACAAAATTAACAAAGAAGATCTACCCTGACATAGTGGGCAAAGAATCATTCTTAGCAGTGGATGGGCTTTTGTTTGTTTGTTTGCTTTTTGGCCAAAAGAAGGAAAGGGACCTTCTGTGTCTTTCAGAATGTGGCACATTCATTGTCTAGCTCTTGGATGCTCTGATTTTGAGTCATCTAAATGTGACCAGAGCATTGTCTTTAGCAATCAGCCATTGGAATTCAGAAAGCTCCATATCACCTGCTCTTCTGCCTTTCCATGTCATATTATGAGATTTTTCTTCCTCTAGTATCACATAAGGTCATTCCTGGAAGAAATCCCTTCCAATCTCCATTGTCTCATCCTATTTCCTATGTCCTCCTGGAGAACATTGACAAGTGCAGGTGTTTCTATGCATTTTTGGATTAGAAAAACTAAATCGGAAGTATTGTTGAATATAAAATTATGTCCATTTATGTTGGGTTTTTTTTGTCATTCACCAAAGTCTAGCTTCTCATAACACTACTTCTCCATCAAGTTAGAACAGTTATATGGCTTATTGCTAAGCATCTTGTCCTGCTTGATGTGATTAAAGATTAAATTCCAACACTGTTTTTATAGACTCTAAGTGTGGTCCATGTTGTGGCTGTTGCTGTGGCTTAGATACAAAGGGGTATTTTGATCTTTAAATAAAAAATTTCCTTTTGTTTTTATATTTATAGGCTTCAATCCCACAAACCATCTATTAGGAATAACTTTCCCTAGCCAGAAGGATGTTGAGGGTATTGTGATGTATTGAGAAGGGTCTAGCCCAGCATAAGGACATCATTTTCTTCGATGATTAGATCAGGTGGTAGTCTTCAGAATTTAACTTTAAGCTGCAAGTGTGACATCAACCATCCAATGCCCATCTCTGTTTCATTTCTCTTATTCTCTCTTTCTCCTTCACACCTACAAAGACACAGGCTGATGTCACTGAAATGTGTATATTACTGTTAAAGGAAGCTGACCATTATATTTATTTTTAAACAGACACAAACAGAGCAGGAGAGAGAGACAACAAGCTAGATGAGTTGTATTGTTATATCTACATTTTAAATTTCAATGTTCGACTGCTATTAAAAATACCAGGTGTTCACTGTCCATATTTTTGTATTTTAATTATTTATAAGTATTTAATTTTATTTTTATGACTACTCTACTCATTGGTTTCTGACCATATTTACAGTACCAGATATGAACTCCCTTATGTTTTAAATAACAATTCAGACATTTTATTTAAAAATTAATACTTTTGGGAGGCTTTCCCCCGATAAGTAGTAGAGAACAGGTTTTAAAAAGTTTTTAAGAACACATACATGAATGTGGCTGAGTGTTGTGGTTCATTCCTGCAATCACAGATAACAGAATTCTTATCAAAAAGTGCCATTTTTGAAGTAATAACTCAAGCAAAAATGTTGAGAGTGTTTTTATTTATCCAAATGTTGAGAGCATTTTATTTTGATGGAGGCAGGAGGATTTTTGTGATTCAAGACTTTCTAGGGCAGAATAGCAAGATCTTATCTAAAATAAAAAGACAAATGGATAATCCTTTGGAGGAAAAACTCCATTTTGTGAATTCCCAAGTTTCAAATCTGAGCATTCAGATTCTAGTGACATGTGATGGATCTTGATATTTTGTATTTTAATCAATTATATAGTGATTTTATTCATCTTGAAATGCTGCTCTGAATAGCCAGCACATGGTACAATACAACAGTAGCTCATCACTGTCACATTTACAATTCCACAACTTTATATGCTCGTGTTCAAAACTATGAAATGTTTTTATATAACAGAGGTTTAGTTTCTGCCTTCACATTCAAGGAATGTGATTCATATATTTCCCCCTCACACAGAGAAAGCAGATCTGTGGAGTAATGCAGGGACAAAGCTGCTCAATTCCAGTTCCATAGTCTTTCCCAAGTTTTAAAAAAAATAGCACCTTTTTTATTTTATTTTATTTTATTTTTTTCCATACATTGTTTTGTTTTATTTTTTCCATTCAAGAACATAATTAAAGAAATAAATTTTTTTTCCTTTTTTCCCCTTCTCCCGGTCCCCTCCCACTACCCCCCCATCCCTCCTCCCTCCCCCTTCTTCCTTGAAAGAGGGCATTCAAAACCCTGAATGTTAAATATGCGCTTACTAGATGTACAAAAATAAAATCAAAGAAATTCATAGAACAAAAGACCTCATACTCTAAGTAGCATGACCTCTTTGAAAGTTTACATTTGGAAATACTGTCTACACAACAATGAACTGAGCAAAACCTTTCTCAGCAGATCGAGCAGCAGGGCCACAGAGATGCTGAACCACAAAGAAGGTTATGCCAAACATAATGTGCTCCAGGAAAAGGTGATTATCTTAATGACTTGAAGGGTACCTTCTAGAATTTTGGTGCTTTGTGTTTAAAAGGTATGCTTGATACCATTTTTTAATCTACTTCTATTGTTACCAAAATATGAATCTTGATTTTGAAAACATAAGGATTTTAATTTTAGTTTTTTCTCAACCATAATGCTTTTTTGATAACTTAAAGCAAGCAGTTAGTTATTACAAAATGAAAATGAAATCCTGTCTGATTATGCATACCAAACACTGAAATGAAAATATTTTAATTCACAAAGCAAGTGGATTAATAGTTATTTGAAGTAACAAATTAAGCTTGTATCTTAACTCATACAACTTGAAGTAAAATGTTTATTTCAAATTACTGGGGCACGCCACATGCTCCTTAGACTCATTTGAATTTTCGAGATGAGAACAAGTTCGTGTTTTGATGGAGCTATCTAAATAATTACTTCATCTGCATTTCACAGGCCATTAATGCAATTTTTTCATACTAACCAATCCATCTGTGTATACAACATGAGTTCATAAGGTAATTATCTGCTCTCTAATATGCCCCTTTGGGCAAAGGAGGCAGATAAAGGGATCACTTGCAGTCATTTAGGGACTTATTTTGTAATTGTCACCATTTGGGAGTCATCTGTCTTTTATCTTCTCAAGTTCACCCTACCTATGGTGGCGTATCCTAGCAACACATCAGAGGCAAAACTCTGTAACCAACTTGGTGAGGGAGGCTTTCTTTAGAAGAGACATCCTGGAAATTCAACAAGTATTGCTGAAAAACCTTTAGCTGCAATATGGGATCCAAATAACTATTTGGAGAGCTAATAATAAGACATATTTTGCTTTTCTGTAGCAAGGAGTATTAATAGGAATCCTATGTTCCTACTTGGGAAGTTTTATTAGTCTCTACTTCAATAAACATCGTCTATTATGCAACTGTTCCTGAAATAAGTTATGCTTGACTCAGTTGGTGGAGCAACTGAAGAAAAAAGAAATGGAATTTTAAAAGAGAGACATTCACTGGCATCGCACTGAAAGCTGTTTACAATTTGAGAAGAACTCTCAAAGGTTTTCTTTTATATTAATATGCTTTATTATATCATGGCATCATGTAAAATTAAATCTTATTTAATCTGCACATATACATCCTATGCCCTCTTAAGATCTCTTATGTTTTTCCATTGGACTTCTGGAGTTATGCATCTGGATAAAGGACAGGCCATGGATAAAAGAAGACATAGGCAAATTTAAGTAGAGATTGGATGAGAATTGGTCCTTTAAAATTCATTGTTGTCTCCAGGATCTTGGTATTAAGACTACGCATGGGACGGGTGGCGGTGGCACACACCTTTAATCCCAGCACTCGGGAGGCAGAGGCAGGCAGATCTCTGTGAGTCCTAGACCAGCCCGGTCTACAAGAGCTAGTTCCAGGACAGGCTCCAAAACTACAAAAAAAAAAAAAAAAAAAAAAACCTGTCTCGAAAAACCTAAAACAATAAAATAAAAAAAGACTATGCATAGGCATGAATAATTACATACACTCAACTCAGTCCTCAGCTTGAACTTGAAAAGAATTTAACTTTGTTAAACTCTTAGTTTAGAAATAGGTCAGTTTCATTCCTACTCACAGATTTGAGTATGGTGTATTTCTTTCTAGGCGTCATTGCTATTGTTTTCTCCCTTTCTCTCTTTTCCACTTTAATTCATACACACACACACACACACACACACACACACACACACACACACACACACACACACGTTACAGAATATGGAGAATCAAACTGAACAATAAAAAAATTACCTGGTTGTCTTGGAGACAGATTTCCTATTTGCCTTTGCCAGAAGATATATAGTTTTGTCCCAAATGCTAAAACTTGTGTTTCATGTGTATAACATATTTTTTAGATTTAACTTTGAAAAATACATACCTTAAACAGTATCTTATTTTAGCTACCTTTAATGTTGCACTGTCAATATCATTCCCAGTGTAATGAAATTTATTAAAATATCCTGTGCTTATTTAAGAAATGGAAACAGTTCAACATACCAGCAACATATTGACTCATACAATGACAGTAAATAACTATTTGGGGGTGGGAATAAAATTGTTTTTATTTCTCCTGCCATTTCATGGAACAACAGACTATTTGCTGCCTTCTCTACGAAACTGCCAATCTAGAATCCACAGCTTTTATGTTGTTTTGTTTTTCACATGGTAAATGGCAGTAGTGTTTACCTTCCATCATGACAGAAATTCCAGAAAATGCCCTGAAGTGATTTTATCCAATGCTTCCATGGTTCACACAACTCTAAAGCTAGTGAGATAGATGGCCTGGTGAGGAAAAAGCCTGACTTTAGTCTGACCCCTAGGACTCTCCTAGTACTTTTCTTTCCATATGTATGTAATATTATGCACATGACACATTGCACACACACACACACACACACACACACACACACACACGGGGTCATTTCTTGGCACCATGCATTAGTTATATAGAAATTATTAATAAACCAGAAAATGTCTCTAGTAAGTTTTAAGGCGAATGTTTTAATTTGTATTTTAGGGATTTCATTTGAAGGACAAGAGGAAAATTGATTGAAGTGAGACAAAAGTGCTTCAAAATTCTGCATAGCTGCACCTATGAACCCAGCAGTTTTAGGTGCATACAATATTTACCCTCTCTCATGTGACTGCTGGCCACCCGTTGGGCCGCACATACTGGACACTTCCCTGTTGCAGGGACAGTTTCTGTGCAGTACCGCTCTGGATCATTATTGTCCATCTCTTCCTGGTCTTGGCTATTCTGGTCTCCACCTTAAAATGGCAGAGTCCAGCTATAGGGTCTCTATCCACTTTTTCTTACTTGGCTTCACTCATCACCTTCCTGCCCCCATTTTCTGACCACACCCATGACTGCTTCACCTTCAGCACCCCTGCTTCTACAGAAGATGCAGTTTCTCAGCAAATCATGTTGCAACATCCTAGGACTATGATGGAAAGCAGTTTGAATTCAAGGTTTTATAAGTACTTTGTTTCCCTGTGTTCAGGAAAGCCCCTTGACTCCAGTATCATTTAGTAAGAATTTCTCAAATCTCCTTCCCACTCACTGGAAGTCATCTTACCTGTTGATTTCATTCAGGCAGGAATTACAAATGGTCACGTAATCATATATAATCTACCTTAATAAGGCTTCATATACTTTTATTTCTCTAATTGGTTAATTGATTTTTACTTGTTTTATAACACCTCCAGGAAAAGTAATTCTAAGTAAGATTGACTGGAAAAGTATTCTTTCACCAACACTGGACTAAAAACCTTGCAGATACATGCCTTTTCAAGTGTGTCATAGAAATATTTCCAATTTCCAAATTCTTTTTCTTTGCTTTTGGAGTTCATTTTTTAATTCCAGGAACATGGCCCCTTCACTTTCACTTTCAGGTTGTCTCCTATCATTCTTTGTTACCTGCTAAACTGGCCATCCCAATTTATGACTGTATTAGTTACTCTTATATCACTGTGACAAATACTTGAATACAACACTAGGGAGGATAGGTTTATAGACCCCGGTTTCTTTGCATAATGTGTCAAGGAAGAAATGAAGGGAGAAAGCTCTGTGTTGAGAGCAGAAGAAGAAGCGCATGCAGCCCTGGTAGCAGTGATGGCAGCCAGAACCAAGGACACAGCTTCAGAGGCTGACTCTTCGTGATCTACTTTCTACCCCCTCTTCCAAAGCTTCTGTATCCTTCAAAATAGAGCCACAAGAGGGTGAAGGAGCATTAAACAAATGAACGTGTGGAGGATGTTTCAGAGTCCAACCATAATAATACTAATGTTTGTAAAACCTGTAATTTAAAGGCAATCACAAGTGTTACTTGCTCAACGAAGTCTTCTTTTAGTTTCAAAACTAGTGTCTTATAATGACTTCTACTTCATAAAAAAATCTCAGCTTCCCTCTCTTTGTGGTTTATTTTCTCAGTTTGCATACTCCTTTATTACAGTGTTGTTTCATATCTCATAAATCAAACTAAGACCAACAACACTGTATAGAGATTTATAGCCCTTAAAGTATCTAATATGATAATTTGGTCCTATGCAATATACACTGAATTTACTAGAGATATAATTAATCTTAATGAAACATCTTCCCTTGACTTACAAAGCATAAAATAAGTCTAAAACTTCCTGTAAAGGTGGTTCAAATAAAACTATGGAGATGTCCTTTAAGAAAGCTTAGGGAAACTGAAGCCTTCCTTCGCTTTGAAGACACTCCAAAGGATTTCTTTAACCTGTTGAAATAAGCATAAAATGCTCTATTTTTTCATGGCAAATGTATTTGCTAAGGACAAATTGAACATCATGTCTCAAGTAACTACTTACCCGGAGACAAACCTTTTCAACATTTCACTCTCAGATTCTGTAGACCAAACCAGTGCCGAGAACGGCAAAAAAAAAAAAAAAAAAAAAAAAAAAAAAGATTTGATTTTGGACATTTAGCACAGTTCCCTTGATAGGTGGTATACAAATGAACAAACACACTAATAAACTGAAAAGCTAAGTACTATCTTGATTTTTGTCTTTAAACTTAATGAGAAGAGAGGTTTCAGGAAGAAAATGTCTTTAGAAGTTCAATCATAAACTGTTTGCAAAAGAAATTCCAAGTATTATTATTTATATAAATCTCTGACAATATTTTGAACTATATAATTAATCAAAGGTCACAATTAGAGTCTTACATCAATATTTATTAGTAGCTATAATCTTCATCTAAACACAATCATGCCTCAGTCTGGAAGAATTAGTTCTAGCCAACCCCTGCCTAAATGAAGTATTTTTATGCTGAATTCCCTTGAATAAAATGGTGTAGTATTTACACCTAATCTATGTGTAATGCTGTACACTCTATGTTAATTGTACAACCTAAAATAATTTAAATCCTATATGAGAATTTATTACGTTTTAGGAAATAATGAGAAGAAAAGGGTTGCATACATATTGAATAGAAATTTTTTCCTAATATTTTCTATCTTAAGCTGGTTGGCCCAACACATGTAGGACTTCCTGATATGAAAGGTTGGATGTCATATCCAAAATATGTATGCAATTATGAAACTAGAAATTATGCACAATAATTTGGAATCATTCTTATAAAACCAATAAGCTAGTGTATTGACAAACAAATAGAACTTTGGAAATAAACATTTAACATATTAATTTGAATATCTCAGGGTCTTCCTTTTTTAAAATCTGCCTTTAATTCACTTCTAGAGGCACTTATGTCCTTTAGCTATCAGGGATATTTATGTAATATTATTGGACCAACAAATGGGATAGGTTTAAAGCAATAGCATTCATGATAGAAATATTATGAATAATAAAACAAGAAAGTTACTTAAACATACATGGAGAATGACATTTTTCTCTAATTGCTTATTCAAATGCCATCCACAAAAACACACTGTGACTTGCAGGCCATGAACAACATCAGCTATCAGTCTTCTCAGCATATAAAAGATCACATTTCTGAAACAAAATTTATATTTTATTTATGTGATTAGAGTTTAAGGTAGGAGCATGTTTGATAAATATTAGTAGTGACTAGTTATGTGCAATTACCATTATGGATTATTTTAATTGTAGTTATTTGTATTATCTAGTTTTTTTTAGCATAATGTTTGTTCAAATATTTATTTTTAAAAGTTACCTCTCAAGAAGATGACATTTTGGTTGTAAAAGATTTCATTACACTATTACTCATTATTTGAAAATGTAGTATGATTAAATCTAACTACAATTGTGGAAAGTTATTAATAAATAAAAATAAATAGGGAATATACATATGTGCACACATATCCATGAATGAAATTCTTTATTTCTAATTCATAAATGTTCTACTTTTAATTGCTAGGTACTGAAAAACTTGACAGCATTAGTCCAGGTCATTGTTGCCACCATGCACTTGTTAGAATGGAAATACATGAAGAATTACACTAAGGAAGTTTGGCCCCTAAACAGTGGGTATTGAATTCTGGGTCTATAAACAGGACATTTAATGGGAGGTGGGGGCCTAATGCCCAGAAAATGCCCATCAGCAGTCCTAGCAAGATGAAGTATCATAATTAGACAACAATGGAGAATCAGGTCGTTAGGTCTGGAATGTGCAATGGTAATATTGCAGCTATTATGAAAGCAACTGAGGGTACAGCCTCAGCATGGGAAATGCTTCTCGTTAGCAGGCCAGTTATGCATTTTATTGGGAAGTGTTGTTATTGATTTTCTGAGTCACAGTCATCAAACATTCCAACTCATTAAATAGTCACAAACCCTTTCCTGAATTTATGAGTTTTAAACTTCTGCTTAGGTAGAACACCTCATTCTTTCTTATATATTTACATGACAATTTTCTAATCCTGTCTTTTCTTGTTTTTGTTTTGTTTCCCAGTTATTTGATCTCTCTAAATCTCCTTTCCTTTCCACTCTCATATCCATCATTCTATGCTTTTATTGCCTCAGGCCAGTGTTTCTACTGTACATTTGCCTGTGTCTTTTCTCTAATCTCTGGTCAGGCTTTTACACTATCTTTGCCTTGTCAATCTGATCCTAAATACTATTCTAAAGACTACAGTGTATCCTGGTGACACTCAGAATAAATTTTCAAATCTGGGATCTGTCCTACTAAAACCCTATACCTTTTGAAAACAGCCCATTTTACATTTCTCTCCACCCCATATTCTGACATCAACTATTCTACCCTCTGCTTCTATGTTCAAATTTTTAGATTCCACATGTAAATGAGATTCCACATATAATAAATAGTAATGCACTCAATGTTTTAAAAATCAATAAGCAAGACTTTTAATATTTTTAACACATCAAAAAATGATAAGAGTCTGGGGTCACAGATCAGCTGTTAAAACATCTACTGTTTAGAGTAAGCAATACAAGTGTAAACTTCAGGAATAACAGTGCCTCTGAGGGAGAGATGTTTGAGACTGATGAGTCCGGGAGCTCCCTAGCCTACTAGTATAGTCAATCACCAAGTTACAGTGAGAGACCCTATCTCAAAACACAAGACAAAGAAAAACAGAGGATGATACAGGATGCCAAACTTTGTCCTACATACATAAGTGCACACATATTTACTTAGGTGCACACTAAAATATAAAAAACAAAAATTATTAAGAATTTTGTTTAATGGATTTGACAGGTAGGTTATTAATCAACAAACTAAGCCAACTGAAACCACATTGTATCACAGATTTTATATATAAGCATATATAATCATATATAATATATATAATCACAAATATTTTGTGTGTCAAGTAAAAATAAAAAATATTCAAAACTCCCCAGATCTGAAGATTGGAGTCTATATACTTTGGAATCATAACATCCTTTAATTCTGCCACCAAATTGTAGTCACATCAAAATAACTTCCAATTACCCCATCTATAAGCCTCCACTAATACTTGGGCTTATATAAATCCTTTCAGAACATTAAACTTGTCCTTGTTTAAAAGACTCTAAAGAATTCTTTTAGTGCCACAAGCTTCTCGCCCATCAGTCTGCACAATGAATAAGCAATTATCTATGGCAATTATGCGTGGCTTGCCTAGTATAGTTACTTTACATTGGCTCACACTGTTATGTAAATCCTTTAGGGTGAATTTTTTAATCATATGTTTGTGTCATTTTTTCCACCTGTCTTACAACTCTGATATTAGGTAATGATTTTACAGTAGTGATCTTCGACTTAGGGTATGGAAGTATGAATACGTTGAAAGAACATTTAAAAATCCCACATGAATATTGTCTAATACTATCCCCCTAAGGACCCAGCCTTAATCAAAGAACAAATCTACACCACATCTCAAACGTCAAAACTTTTGTCCTTTTTGTATCCTTCCCCATCTACGCCCAGCTGCAAGAAATTTTCTTAGTATTTATAATAAAAGCTCTTACATTGATCTCAGTATTTATCTGATATCATTTGAGTGTAATTTCTGCAATCTTTTACACGCCATGTCCTGGATGCCTGGGTGATGTGTCTCAGGGTTCTTCTGTAAATTCTTTCCTTGGCCTGTGACATTAGACTTTGCTTATTTCTTCACGGGTTTTTTTCTTCTTGCTCTTCGGGTTTCAGTGTACAGCTCTTACTCTCAGAGGTAACACAGAGCACTGACTCTCAGTCTAAAATCTTATTGTTATTTTCCCAGACACCCTCCATGATGTTTTTCAGCACTTATCAGAGTTCCTTTTCATTTGGGTGCTTATGTAATGTCTGTCTTTTCCTGTACACTGAGCCAGTGAGTAAAGAAACTATCAGTGTGTCTAACATAAAGGGAGAATTCACAAAATATATGATTAATATCATTAAATATGTGAAAGATTATATTTAAGATTATATTGATGTTAAAAATAAAACACTTGTTTCTAGAATTAGGTGAACCATAAATATTCTATAAATCAAAACTGGAATTCATTTTAAGTTGGGAGAAGTTTGGTCCCATATGCAGTGGGAAACCAAAGTGCAGTATTTCAAGTTCCAGGCAAATGCTCTTCTAATCCTATTTAATATGTAATATATCATTACACAGACACATATTGACAGAATAATAATGAAGGGAGCATACTTAAATTCTTGTTTGAATTCAAGCATCATTAATTGAATTTTAATGTAATAAATTAGTTGCATACAGTTTTAAAATCATCTTGCTTCAGTGTTTCCCTCCTTATATAATATAGATAAGCATATCAAAAACACTGATGATAAGATACCTATTATTTTTAATTTCAGTAGTTTAAGAAAGGGCTTCTTCTTTGTTTTTTTAATCATTCCCCAAAAGACAGCATAGTCAAGATAAACATTATAATGTGGTCAATTATGAAATACTTAAGGAAATTAATTCCTCTTCAGTAACTTTCTCTAAGAGCAGTTTCATAGAATTCTTGGATGAATCAATCATCATAGTCATTTCTTGATCTGAGAGTGTTTCTCATTTCAGACTTAAATATCCTGTAATAGAAATGATTTCTAAAAGAACTCCAAGCTACATTAGTTCATCTTCCTAACAGAATTATTATTAAGGGCCACTTTAATAGGAGATTATGTCAAAAGGTCTTTTTAGTTGTTTCCCTGTCTATTTAAAATAAATCAGTAGCTGTATATGGGGATGTAGGCCTGTACTCTGTTTCTTGAGAAACTGAGGCTGGCTGATCTCACGACTTCACTACCAACCTGAGAAACATAGCAAGAACCACTTCTCGAAAAAAATGAAACAACCATTACCGGTGCACAGGGATCATCCTGAAATAATTTTCATTAAATACCTAAAGTGAGGTCTCACATGCAATAGGTAAAAGAAAGGTCCAGAAGCAACTGAAGAGGATGAAGGAAATAGAACACTCAAAGAGCAAAGTTCCACTTACAGGGAGAGATAGACAGGATATGTTTACAGAATAAGGTAAGCTGACATGATGTGAAGGAGGTTTACAAATCTTTAATGATCTCAAGTTAATAACAAAACTAGTGATACACAAATGTTAGGATTTCACTGCATTGTTTAATAAAATGAGACAGGATTACATATCCAGAGAATTATTGCACATTTACATGGAAAACTGCCAACAGGAAATGAGTAACTCAGTATCCTGTGGCTTAAATGCTATCCTCAACATTTTAATAGCTATTATTTGTATGCAAACTATATACATTACCAATATTGAATCACTACTTCAAAAGACTATTTTGTGAAATCTTGAGACTCTATAATCCAAATGTCTTTTTCCTTTTGGTCATAGAGCAATTATTTATACATTATTTTCTACAGAAAGAAGATCCATATTATGTTCCAAATCAAAAAATGTTAGAGAATTTTTATGAGATGAATAGAAAAGAAGCCTACCTAAATCAAAGTCAAGAGCCATAAAAAACATTAACAATTGCTAATGGACCTAGATTATCAATTTCTAGGAGGACACCAGTGTCAGAAAGAGGATTTGGGTATTTCATAGGATCAATGAAGAGCAGATTGTATGATCCCAGAACTGTGTACACAAAATCTAGATGTAACTAGAAAAAAACTAAAATTATAGCAATGGTTAAACATATCAAATATTTTTGACTTCATATGGAAGAGATAGGTATGGTAATTATATTACATTGAATCAAGATATCATAAAAGATTTATAGAAAGTAATGATTAAAGGCTCATTTTTAAAGACAGATATCTCTGGAACAGGAGCCAAAATGCATTTGAACAAACACAAGTTTCTGAGACTTCATGATCCTCATGTCTGTAATAGAGCCCCCATCTTCATATTCTTATACCAGACTTACTCAGGAAACGTCTGATTAACTGGATGGCGTTTACCTATTCAACATATATCCACCTTGTGCCAACATTATGACAGGCAAGGAAAATGCAAAGTGCTTGTCTTTAAAGGAGTTGTGGGTTTGCCAGGAAGTATCATTACAATTTCAGTAGAAAGTACTAGAGGATGCTGTGGGATGCGCCCTGAGGATTGTGTCACTGGGGCTGTAGTAAAGCCTTTCTGAAGGGAGAGAAATTGGCAAAGAGAGACGTGATGAGTACAATAATCCAGAAGTGTTTACAGTAGACTACAATTTAAAAATGAAAGCATGTTGTTTATTAGACAAATGGAAAGAAGTTCAAAGTAACGACCTAAGGAAATGGGTGGGATGAGATCTGAAATAAGTCTACAGAAAGGAGACAGGATAAACGATAAAGCACATGCTCCGCAGTCTGTCCTGTGAACGGGAGAAGAAACCAAAGGGGAGAGAGAGACAATGAAGGCTGAAAACTAGAACAGTGACCTCAAGAGAAAGATCACCTTCATCACCGACAAAAGATGAGAAGGGAACGAGATGTGTACTCCTTCATTTCCAAGATTGTTTTCTTGATACTAAATATAGAATTATATCATACACCTTTAAGTATACCTTGAAAAACCTTGTAAGGAATGGTACTTTCAAAACTATTTGACCCAAATACCTTCACGACTCAAGTTATTGCCATATTGGCCCTTATTTGCAAGATTTCCCCTTGATGAAAATTATCTGTCTTTACTCTACAACCAATAAATGGTCAATTAAAACACATAAAAGGAAATATTTTAATTACCCATTTTAAATGTCTCATTAATTAAATAATTTAATTAATTAATTAAAACAGAGGGCACTGAACATTTTAAGCCTTGTAGTTTCTTAGTCTTCTCTCCCAGCCTTGACACAGCGGGGAGGGGCTTAGTCTTGTCTCAGTTTATTATGCCAAACTTTGTCGACTTTCCAAGGGAGGCCTTACTCCCTTGGAGGAGTGGTTGGGGGGTAGAATGGGGATTAGGTGGGGGGCGGGGCGAGAGAAGGGGAGGGAGCCAAAGCTGGGATTGGTGAGTAAAATGAAAAAAAAATTTAAAGAAAAAAGATAAGGATTGCATTGAAATGCAATCCCCATCAAAATCCCAACAAAATTCTTCATAGACCTTGAGAGATCAATAACTAACTTTATATGGAAAAACAAAAAGCCCAGGATAGCCAAAACAATCCTATACAATAAAGGAACTGCCGGAGGCATTACCATCCCTGACTTCAAACTCTAATACAGAGCTACAGTAATGAAAACAGCTTGGTATGGACATGAAAACAGAGACGTTGACCAATGGAATCGAATTGAAGACCCGAATATTAATCCACAAACCTATGAACACCTCATATTTGACAAAGAGGCTAAAATTATACAATGGAAGGATGAAAGCATTTTTAACAAATGGTGCTGGCATAACTGGATGTGAACCTGTAGGAGAATGAAATTAGATCCTTATCTATCACCATGCACAAAACTCAAGTCCAAATGGACTAAAGACCGCTATATAAATCCGACCACACTGAACCTAATAGAAGAGAAAGTGAGAAGTTGCCTGCAATACATGGGCACAGGAGAACACTTCCTATGTAAAACCCAAGTGGCACAGACAATAAGAGCAACAATGAGCAAATGGGACCTCCTGAAGCTTCAGTAAAGCAAAAGACAGTCATTAAGACAAAAAGGCATCCTACTGAATGGGAGATGATCTTCACTAACCCCACATAGACAAAGGTATGATCTCCAAAATAAACAAAGAACTCAAGAAATTAGACGATAAAATTCTAAATACCCCAATTAAAAAATGGAGTAATGGTCTGAACAGAGAATTCTCAACAGAAGAAGTTTGAGTTTGAATGGCCAAAAGATACTTAAGGTCATGTTCAACTTCCTTAGCCATCAGAGATATGCAAATCAAAACAACTTTGAGATACCATCTTACACCTGTCAGAATGGCTAAAATCAAAACACCAATGATTGCCTATGCTGGAGAGGATGTGGAGTAAGGGGAACTCTCATCCATTGCTGGTGGGAATGCAAACTTGTGCAACCTCTTTGGAAATCATTGTGGCAGTTTCTCAGGAAATTGGGAATCAATCTACCTCAGGATCCAGCAATACCACTCTTGGGAATATACCCAAGAGAAGCCCAATCATACTACAAAAGCATTTGTGCAACTATGTTCATAGCAGCATTATTTGTAATAGCCAGAACCTAGAAACAACCTAGGTGCCCCTCAATGGAAGAATGGATCAAGAAAGTGTGGAATATATACACATTAGAATACTACTCAGCAGTAAAAAACAATGACATCTTGAATTTTGCATGCAAATGGATGGAAATAGAAAACATTATCCTGAGTGAGGTAACCCAAACCCAAAAGACGATTATGGTATGTACTCACTCATTAGTCAACTCTAGCCATAAACAAAGAACACTAAGCTTATAGTTCACAAGCCTAGAGAAGCGAAATAGCAAGGTGAAACCAAAGAAAAACATATATAGATCCTCCTGGAAATTGGAAGCAAACAAGATCTCTGGGCAAAAGTTGGAAGCACAGGGGTGGGGATAGCGGTGGGGGTAAGGGGAGTAGGGGAAGGGGAGAGGGGGAAGGAGAAAGGAGAAGGGAAGGACTGGGAAGAGCTTGGGGGAGTGGGAGGGTGGAGATGGAGGAAAGGTGGATATTGGAGAAGGGAATAAGATGTCTATATTAAGGGAGTCATTTTAGGATTGGCAAGATATTTGGCCCTGGTGGGGATCCCAGGTGTTCACGGGGATATCCCCAGCTAGGTACTTGGGCAGCAGAGGAGAGGGTGCCTGAACTAGCCTTGTCCCATAGTCACATTGATGAATATCTTGATCATCACCATAGAAATTTCGTCTGATGGATGGAGATAGAGACAGAGACCCACATTCACATGAGAGCAATGGACTGAGCTCCCAAGGTCCAGTCAAAGAGCAGAAGGTGAGAGAAGATGAGCAAGGAAGTTAAGACCATGAGGGGCTGGTCCACCCACTGAGACAGTGTGCCTGATCTAATGGGAGCTTACCAAATCCAGCCAGACTGGGACTGAACGAGCATATGATCAAACTGAACTCTCTGAATGTGGCTGCCAATGGGGGCAGACTGAGAAGCCATCAACAATGACACTAGGACCTATCTCTTCTGCATGTATTATCTTTTTGGGAACCTAGTCTATTTGGATGCACACTGTCCTAGGCCAGGATGGAGGGGGAGGGCCTTGGACTTCCCACAGGGCAGGGCACCATGCCCTCTTTTAAGAAAGCAGGGGGAGGGAGGAGGGGTGGGGGAGTGGGAGGGGACTGGGGGAAGGGGAGGAAATGTAAATTTTTTGAATGAAATAAAAAAAAGGAATATGAAAAAAAGAAAAAAAGATAAAACACATATTCCTATGAGAAGAATAAAATGTCAAAACACTGCCTGTAACATGTTAGGCAACTGATACTTGTAAAATGGATTCTTTAATGCACTGTTTTGCTTTTAGAGACAATAGTACTCTTCCTATTTTTCCAATATTTACTTACTGGATGTGCTCGATGTGTAAAGGTCCCATGGTCTATTTGAACTATGAAGCTACAATTGCAAGCTTATATATATATATATATATATATATATATATATATATATATATATCTTCTTTTTAGATTAAGAAGGCCTGTGTCAACATGCTCTGATTCAGAACTTATTTACAGGATACTATGTCTTAGGAGACTTGTGCTTGCCTCAAGAGTAACAGGATCCACAGCAAACATAAAGTAATATTGATACAATATGAGATATGGAGGGATTTATGGAAGGGGTAGAGAAGAACGTAGTATTTAAACTCAATGAAACATAAGTTCTGGCAGCCTAAGATTGTTTACATACATGAGAATGGCATATGGTCTCACTTGTTAAAAGAGAAAATGCATACATATGTATTTAGGGAATCGGAGGCTTCGAAACATGTTTGTTGCCAGTCTTTTTGCTGTAGGACTTACTAAGAGATGGGTTACACTGTATTAAACACAATAGGCAGTTCTTTACAAAGTACTTCCATCTTCCCTAGGCAACTAGTCTGCTTATCTCTGATCCAAAGTCTGTATTTAGTTACAACAATCTTTAGGATAATATGCCAATCTCCAGTTTGTGACATAGCTCCATTTTAAATATTTTCAAACAACCTGGCCATATCTAGCTACAATTATCAAGTTTTTGTTTTTATTTTGTTTCCTCCTCTACCCCTTTTTGAAATGGGAGTGGGTCACTCAACGAAGCAGAACGCATCTTCTGGCCAAGCATGATGGCCAATGAGCTCCTGGGCTCTGCCAGTCTTGGCCTTCCACTATTGAGAGTATAGGCATCAGGAGTCAGGATTAGCTAGCAGTTTGCATGAGTGCTGGGGCTTGAGTTTAGATCCCTATAGTTACACATTATTGTAGCTCCCCACTGTACCCCCACCCTTGCCGCCAGACTCCACTATCAAAGCTTCGCAGCAGATACAATTCTAGTAAATATAAATTAGTTTTCATTTCACTTCTATTATCTGACTATTGATGCATGTTGACTTTGACTGCACTAGGCAGAAGTGTTCCATAAGGAGTGAAAAGCCTCAAGACCAGTTTTGGCTCATTTGTCCAGAGTGGTTTTGAAACACAGGTCAAGTGACAATATCATACCACTGGCACTATGTATGAGTTAAAACATAATAGAAACAGAAGGGTCATTACCAAACTCTTTTTATGAAGCTACAATTACCCTGATACCAATAACACACAAAGACGCAACCAAGAAAGAGAATTATAGACCAATCTCACTTTTGAACATTGATGCAAAATTCTCAATAAAATACTGGCAAACCGAATCCAAGAACACATCAAAAAAAATCATCCATTATGTTCAAGTAGGCTTCATACCAGAGATGCAGGGCTGGTTCAACATACGAAAATCTATCAATGTAATCCATCATATAAATAAACTGAAAGAAAAAAACCATATGATCATTTCATTAGATGCTGAAAAAGCATTTGACAAAATTCAACACCCCTTTATGATAAAGGTCTTGGAGAGATTAGGGATACAAGGATCATAT